>CAJNOL010003281.1:0-24482 GCA_905250125.1 Rotaria sordida | reverse complement strand
CATATGTGAGTCAACTTATAACAGAAAAATAAATAGATTTATTTTATTTTATTTTATAAAATCAAACTTACTCTTTTTTTTTGAGGTTTCAATCAACCTATAATAGAAAACTTAATATAAGTTATTGACTATATATTAAACTTATGTATCCCATGTGTGAGTCAACTTATAACAGAAAAATAAATAGATTTATTTTATTCTATAAAATCAAACTTACTCTTGATTTTGATGTTTGAATCAACCTATAATAGAAAACTTAATATAAGTTGTTTACTATATAATAAACTTACCTATCCCATATTTGAGTCAATCTATAATAGAAAAATAAATAGATTTATTTTATTTTATAAAACCAACCTTACTCTTGATTTTGATGTTTGAATCAATCTAAAATAGAACAAAAATGAATTTAATTTATAAATCAAACTTACTCATGACCTTCTTGCTTTTGGCAATCTATAATATACGATTAAGCGGAATAAAAAAATATAATTTTTTTTGAAACATTACACTCACTGCTCAAGTCATTCAATACACTTTATAGATTCTATCAAAAATTAATCGGATCCTCTATCAGATTCCCCTGAAAGCCAGCCTCTTTGAAGTAAATACCTGCTGGATGCCTATTTTAGACGTTACTCATGGAATACTCGAAATATGCTGAATCATATCAAAAAGCTCGCGAAACCACCTAAAATCATCATATTTGACAGTGCCAGCAACCAAAATTATGATTAAACTAATTAATTAAATAGGTCAATTGTTATTTATCAAAGTTCTAACCTATTGAGGTATTTTGAATAGCGCAGATAATTGCCCAAAATAAAAGAACAGATGTATCAAGACATTTATTCTTGAACTGCGTTTCAATGACGATGGTGCTTCAATTGAGTCAGTTGTATATATATAGCTGCAGTTGCAAAACAAAACGGTGAATGAATAGTCAGCACAGACTATCTATGATATTTAAGGCTACCTCGGGATACTATATATAACTTTTGGAGGCCCATTACAGAATGCTGTCTATAACTTTTTGAGCGCTACCTGAGGGTACTCTCTGTAACTATTCGAGGCCTATCTCGAAGTACCATCTATCATTTTTTTGAGGGCTACCTGACGGTACTCTCTGTAATTTTTTGAGGCCTATCTCGGAGTATCACCTACAACCTTTTGAGAGCTGCCTAAAGGTACTATCTGTACCTTTTTGAGGGATAGCTGGGGTGCCATCTGTAACTTTTTGAGGGCTATGTGAGGGCGCTCTCTGTAACTTTTTACAGGTTATCTCGGAGTACTATCTGTAGCTTTTTGAGGGGTACCTGAGGGCACCATCTGTAACTTTTTGAGGGCTACCTAATGGTACTATCTGTAACTTTTTCAGGGCTATCTCAGAGTACCATGTGTAACTTTCTGAGGGCTACCTGAGGGTACTATCTGTAACTATTGAAGGGCCATCTCGGAGTATCATCTAGAACTTTTTGAGGGCTACTTGAGGGTACTATCTGTGACTATTGAAGGGCTATCTTTGAGTATCATCTAGAACTTTTTGAGAGTTACCTAAGGGTATTATATGTGACTTTTTCAGGACTATCTCAGGGTACCTCGTATAACTTTTTGACGGCTACCTAATGATACTATCTGTAACTTTTTCAGGGGTGTCGTGAGTCATAGATGGAGCTGGCACCGGTTGCCGGTCGGTCTGTTACTGGTCTAGATTTCGAATCGATCGGTCTACCGGTCAACCGATCCAGATCAGTATTTACCTGACTGACCGGTCTAAATTTTCCACTCTCCTGCTCTATGACTGTATCCATAGAAAAAAAACAAGTGGAATCATGGCTAATCCCACTGCTCACGGAAAAATTAGTTTAACAAATAGTTTAGACCATACTCAATGAAACTACTGTTGTCAATAGTGAAACATTATGCCAGTATGCGGCAACATACCAGGATAACTCACAACACTTCACTATGGAACAAAATTTTATTTTAAGGCTCGGGCTGTTGTCTGTAGATCAGCACTTACTAAGGGACTAACGTATCACCAGTATCCCGTTTATTACCAGTATACCAGTTTTTTACCGGTAGATCTGTATCAGCCAGTAGACCGGTATATGCCGGTAGACCGGTTTTTTACCGATAGACCGGTCAAACCGGTGTACCGGCTGGTCCGATCCAGTCTGAAAAAAACTAGACCGATTCCATCTATGTCTCGCGGTACTATCTGTAGCTTTTTAGAACTATCACGAAGTACTATCTGTAGTCTTTTGAGAGCTACCTGGGGTACCATCTGGGAATATCATCTGTAACTTTTTGAGCGCTATCTCGAAGTACTGCTCTATACATGTTTAAGGGCTATTTGAATATATTGCATGCTTTCCTTTTCTTTTGCTATTAGGCAATGTATTCACTTGACGCTCGATCAGTAATGTAGCGATACTATTATCTTTAATACGAATATCAAATACAATTGGAAGTATTAGTATTCGTATTGGGTCTACACTGGGCCAGAATCAGATGAGATCAGTTACCCTTACATTATCAAGTAACAAGAAAAACTTGGAAATTTAATATTATCATTAGAGGGATGCACTTGTTCTGAAGTAACGATGTTCTATAAAGTTTAAGCAAAGACTCTCGGTGCCGAAGGATCCACATCTCTCTAAGGCAGTTTCCTGAAAAAAGTAAACTCACAAACTTCGAAAAACCAATCAGAGCTTCGGATTCATCAACCTCGAAGGTCTTGGACCAAACTTTATAGAAAAATCGTTATTTTCGAAAAACTTTCTCTCCTTAATGAAAATGTAAAACTCGCAATTTTTCCATAACACTGGGTAACATAACGATAATTGGCCTCGTTTAATTTTGATCCAGTGTCGAATAAATATCAATACTACCAATACGGTATTGATATTATTACATTTCTGGTCTCGATACTATATTAATTATTTTCTCAATATGTTAAGTAAACTTCGTCCTTTTCCTATCTTTATTCTGATTGCCTGACATTTTAATTTTTCCATTCTGATTTGTTCCGAAGAAGGATGTATATACATTTGTTCCTGATCCCTTTCTCATTATTTCGATTTTCGGTAATAAGTCCTGACGGTTTTACATTCTACTACTGGAAATATAAGGATTTTCACGTAGGTTAAGCACTGGAACTAACGCTGGACCATTCACGGTTAGGGAAAAAAAATTAAACGCTTATAAGTGTACAGGAATATACATGGGTTCGTACGAAGTACACGAAAACCATTAGCACTTAATGAAATCATGCAAGGTTTTACAGGGAAACTGCGAAACCCTATAACAGACTACGAAACTATCAGCAGGTTCGTGTAAAATATACGAAACTATTAAATATCTAATATAGTGATGAATAGTTCTGTGTAAATAATATAAAACCCTTCAATACTGTACCGAACTATTGATGGTTTCGCAGAGAAAAGACGGAACCGTCCGTAACTCTGCAAAAGGCATGAATGGTTTAGCTGCTAATGTACGAAACCATCAAAGATTGGGTTCATGATGTGAGAAACCACGAACGGATCTACGGAATCCGCAGAAGGTTTCGCGCAAAAATTGCGAAACCCTATGAATTCTGCTGAACTTAAAAAAAGTTCCGTACGAAAAGTACGAAATGATTTTGATTTTACTTAATCTAAAATCATTCGAAGCAAAAATACGAAACTTTTACAGTTCGGTAATAAACCTATTTTTTTAGAGTATGATTTCACACGAAGCATACGGAATCTATTAGCACTTAAAGTAACCATAGAGGGTCTCATACTAAAATTGCGAAACCTTAGATTAGTCTACAAAACTACCAACCGTATCGTGTGAAATATACGGAACCTTCTGATGCCCTACGAAACTACTGACCGTTCTGTGTGAAGTAGACGAAACCTTCTGATGCCCTGCGAATCTATCGATCGTTCAGTATTAAATATACTAAACCTTCAGATGACCTACGAAACTATCAACCCTTCCGTATAAAATATACTAAACCTTTAGATGACCTACGAAACTATCGACCGTTCCGTATAAAATATACTAAACCTTTAGATGACCTATGAAACTATCAACCGTTCAGTATAAAATATACTAAACCTTTAGATGATCTACGAAACTATCGACCGTTCAGTATAAAATATACTAAACCTTCAGATGACCTATGAAACTATCAACCGTTCAGTATAAAATATACTAAACCTTTAGATGATGTACGAAACTATCGACTGTTCAGTGTAAAATATACTAAACCTTTAGATGACCTATGAAACTATCAATCGTTTCGTATAAAATTTACGAAACCCACATAGGATTTCGTTGAAGACTTGCGAAACCCTGTGAAATCTGCGGAACTTAAAAAAGTTCTGAACAAAAATCTCGAAACGATTTTCATTTCACCGAACCTAAAATCGTTCGGTATAAAAAAGTGGAACTTTTAGAGTTCAGTAATAAACCGATTTTTTTTAGAGTGTATATGGGTGCCTTATCCAAATTCTAAATTCGAATTCAAATAAAAATTTATCTTTCACTTTTTTCGCCGTAGTTATATGGGTGGCTCGTTCAAATTATAAATTCGAATTCGAATAAAATTTTTTCTTTTTTTGCCGAAATCATATGAATGCTTCGTTCGAGTTATAAATTCGAATTCGAATAAATTTTTTTTCTTTTTTTGCCAGAGCTATATGGGTGGCTCATTCGAATTATAAATTCGAATTCGAATAAAAATTTTTATTTTTTTGTCGGGATTGTATGGATGGCTTGTTCGAACTATAAATTCGAATTCGAATAGAAATTTATCTTTTTCTTTTTCTGCCGTAATAACATGGAAGCCTTTTTTTTTTTATTTTCGAAGTGATATCGAGCAGTTGCAGCTCCATTTATACTCGAACTCGAATCAAGCATCTCATGCAAGTGTGACGCGCCGTTTGGAATCGGACATATGCCAGTTTGTAGAGCTCGATGAGCTGATTCTCGTGGCATATAGCGTTTTTCCCCATGGAGCTTTTAACCAAAGTAAATCAATTAAATCTACTTGTGGGAAAGCATATTTGAGCTATTGAAGTTTAATACAATTTAGAGTGAGAAAGATCAAATTTTACCATTGAATATTTCACTTTTGGCCGTAGATTTCCACTTAACAGGATAGAAAGTTCCTAAAGATGTCTTATTCTGTGTGTTGGAACACTGTCCTCACCGTGTAGATATATTATTTGCATACCACACCATGAAAAACATCCATAATTCTGAAGCAACACCAGATTATGCATCTAGAGTTGAAGACTTGCTGATTCTTATGATTTGCGTTTCAAAAAGTAATGCTTTAGTTAAAACTGATCCTTTTCACAACTTGCTGCAGCCATGATCTCAAGGTAAAATGTCACTGTACATGCGACTTTAAATGAACAGATTTTCGCATTGGTATTCACATGCATTTATCAGAAATGCGATTTCTTTTCTCCCTGTGCTGACTGCTCATATATTGATGTGCATGATTTCACCTTCTGATTGTTTGCAGCTTCTTGTGGGTAAGATTATAAAAAAGCTCCTTCTCTTTTCCGTGTGTTGACTACTGGTTTAATCGTTGACATCGTCGAATATCTATGTATCCATGTCTTTCGTTTTTGATGTGAATGTATTTTTTCTACTTTGTTTAAGTGCGTTCAGATATAATCGTCTGTTGTGACCATTCTAGTATATTCTAGATCCCATACATTGCTGTTCTCTCGTTCATGTTGTACATGACGTCATGTTTTTCTCTGTTGGTTTTCTATGTATATATATATAGACACATTTACACTTGTTCTCATTCATTTGTTCATTCCTGTTTCATCCAGTTACTTGTCACTGTTAGCGTCAACAGATATTACATTGTTGTCGCTAACCTTTTTTCGTTCTCCTTTATATGACCTATGTGGGGTTCGATGTTTTTCCTAACACATATATATATATATCTATTTTCCTTTTGTCTCTCTCTCTCTCGTTCAACTTTATGGACAAGTTTTTCCCCAGTTCAGCTGATTATTTTTTGTTATCGTGATAATTCGTATTCCATCATTAAATATATATATTCACCATCTGGACTTATATTATCTTGTCGGTCATATCAATCTACAAGTTAAAGTAAGATTACTAACTTCACTAACCTAGCTAATACAGATCTTAGTTTTCTATTGATTCCTTCCGGCCTATTAACATTTAGTGGGCAGGAGATTTTGGATGAAAGAGAAAACTAACAGTCACTACGAGAATTATTCGAGAAAAAATAAATATTCTGATCAAAAATTCATTTGTTGTTGTCTTACCGATTTTCAGTTTGCAATATTTAAAGATTTAGCGTTTAACAGTTTCTAATACTTCTGTGTTTGTCTCTTTCCAATGAACATTGCTAATATCGGTAAACTTATACAAGAAAAGGCAATTTCACAATCAAATGTCAAGCAAACAGAGATCACCGAGAAGGAAATATTGATATCAAATCATTTAGTTACATTATTAAACGAACTTTCCAACAGCGATAATTATGAAATCGAAACAGAAGATTCTCTCGAGCATCCCGACTATATTGATCCTGATCCAGACTACTCTGTCGAAATTACGAGTGGAGAAGAAGAGCAAGTCGGTCATCGTGATTTTACATTAGAATACATGCAAAAAGTAGTTGATTTTGCCCGTCCAGGCATAGCCTTTACAACCATACAGCATGCATATCCACGCGTTACACATCGTATGCAACTGAAGCGATTTCGAGAGTATGTAGAAAATAACGGAAATCGTCGACAAAAATTGAACCGCATCGAGATTTTTGTGCTTGATAAATTTGATGATGCACGTGCTAATAGTTTACCTGTTCATGACGTCGATATTCATAGATGGGCTTTGTCTCAGGCAAAAGCTGAAGGTTTGGATGGTTTCACAGCTAGTCATTACTGGTTGATTAATTTCAAACGACGTAACCGTATTTCTTCAAGAAGAGTAACAAAATTTATATGCAAACGTGATGCTGCTGACAGATCTTCGATCGAAAAGTCTGGCGACAACTTCGTTCAAGAAGTAACCAAACAATTACCAAAATACAAGCTTGATTTTGTTCTAAATGCAGACCAATCGAGCTTTGGCTACGAGCTAGCTTCCAATCGTACTTTATCCTATGCCGGAGCAAAAACGACTTATCTTTCGGTAAAATCTGTTAATGCAGTCACCCATTCCTACACAGTAATGCCAGTCATCAGTGCTGCTGGTTACCTGATTAATCCTGTTCTCATTTGTCTCCAAGAGCCTACAGGTCGATTTCCACCTACAAAACCTACCTTATCAGTATCAAATGTAGTCGTTACATGTAGCAAATCTGGGAAATTAAATACTTCTTTATTTGAATATTGGATCCGAGAGGTATTAAACAAGGTCACAAACAGTCGATTTCTCCTATTGATGGATCAGTGGTCTCCGCACACCCACATCACAGCTTACGAAAAAAATTTGAGCAAAGGACAAACATGTAAATTAATGGTGATACCCGGAAAAACGACATCAACTAAACAGCCATGTGATGTTTATTTTTTTCGCCAGTGGAAAGAATTAACGAAAAGAATATATCATCGTGTGGCCCTGGACCAGCTGGATGTTGATTTGAGAAATCGTGATGCTATCATCAAACTACAAAGCCTAGTCCACAATCAGCTCAGTTCGGGTATTTTTCGGCCGCTGATTTCATTTGCATGGTCAAGTTGTGGTTATATTCCACAGCAATATCCAAGGTTTTCGAATGTTATAGAAGTTTGTTTTTCTTTCGAACTGGACAACTCTTCAGAGAGAAATTGTAATGAGAGTGCGTTTATTTGTTGTAGCCATTGTAGACGAATATTGTGCCTCGAACATTTCTTTATTGTTTATCACTTTCATTGATTCTGTGCTATATGATCTCTAAATAAACTGTGTACAACAACAAAACCAATAAGTAGTCATAGACGCAAATCATAAGAATCAGCAAGTCTTCAACTCTAGATGCATAATCTGGTGTTGCTTCAGAATTATGGATGTTTTTCATGGTGTGGTATGCAAATAACATATCTACACAGTGAGGGCCGTGCTCCAACACACAGAATAAGACATCTTTAGGAACTTTCTATCCTGTTAAGTGGAAATCTACGGCCAAAAGTGAAATATTCAATGGTAAAATTTGATCTTTCTCACTCTAAATTGTATTAAACTTCAATAGCTCAAATATGCTTTCCCATAAGTAGATTTAATTGATTTACTTTGGTTAAAAGCTCCATGGGGAAAAACGCTATATGCCACGAGAATCAGCTCATCGAGCTCTACAAACTGGCATATGTCCGATTCCAACCGGCGCGTCACACTTGGATACCTTCCTCGTCAGTGCAAATACAAGTGGCAACGCAGTTTTCCCAAAACTGGAAACCTCTAAAGACCATGAAAATTTCTCGAAAAATATGGTGGTAGAATCAAAGTTTAATGTGATAAGTCTTTGAAAATCTGATCATTTTCCAGAAATCCATACATATTCTGAAAGAGGAAGCGTCACTGCATCTTCCTATGACGAAAACTCAACTTCGATATGTCTTTGAAAAATTGAATTTTCTAAAGGGAAGCCTTTCAATTGTTCAGCTGCTTCATCAATTTCATACTTCCTCTCAGGTAGGCTTTTCACAGCAATCTCAAATAATACAGCTTTGACAGCTATAATAGGAGCGTTTATGTTATGAACATCGAGTCATTGCATAATATATTCTTTTCGCCATGATCTTTTTGATGGCATTATATTATTTGTGAGTTGATCATGCCATAGAACATTATCAATTACCAGAATGATCTTAGTATATTTTCCTAAGCTCACATGTAACAATAGAAATGAAAAAAAGTAATCATTACTGAATTCTTTTCGTATAAGAGAAGCAGTACGATGAATTCGTACGATATTGACCATTGCATTCAGGAGTGTCAAACTTGAAAGTTGAATTTGACTATTCAACTATTCGGTTCAACTATTCAAGTTTTCAACTATTTAATTATTCAACTTTTCAACTTTTCAACTATTCGAGTTTTCAATTATTCATCTATTCAACTTTTCAACTATTCAATTATTCAGGTTTTCCATTATTCAGACGGCGTGGGGGCGCCTCGCGCCCCAACGCCGTGACGCCTATATAAAAGGTGTGTTAGCGCGGCTAACAGTGGTGTCACACTTAAAAGTTAAATTCAAGTATTCAAACATACAGCTATTCAAGTTTTCATGTATTCAAGTTTCCACGTATTCAAGTTTAACGTATTCAAGTTTTCAACAATCCCACAGTTCCTCACGCAAAAGAGCAAATGTGATACTTCGTGACACCGTCATGCAGGGTCGCGCCTCTCGGCCCTTGTAGCACCCTCGTGCCAGCAGTGTCAAACTAAAAAGTTAAGAATGGTGGAATATTTCAAGAGTTGAACTCAATAATTGAACAATTGAAAACTTGAATAGTTGAATAATTGAATAGTTGAATAATTGAATAGTTGAAAAGAGTTTAACTATTCAATAATTGAATAATTGAACAGTTGAATTCAAGTTTCAAGTTTGACATATATTTTTTATTGTCAATTAGCTAATTCTACTTGCTTTATCAATATGTAGTAAAGCCTTACTATTGATTTGCTATTAATCTACACACATAATCATTAATATATTACATTACAATAACATTAAAAATCTTCACCAGGAATTATATATTTGTATCTGTAAATTATAAATTATGAAGTCGTTCATTTTCGAAGTTCAATCTATTACATTGGATTTTTGTCTCATATTGATCTCCATTGGTTATTTTCGTATCAAATGATTTAACTGGCTATTTTCATATTAAATGATTCAATTGACATATTGTATTTTTCTATATACGCTATACATTTAAATTTATCAATTACTAAAGATGTTTTATGCATATATTAGTACTGAATTATATTTTATACTATATCTATTGCATTAGACTTTTCCCACATACTCACACTCGTATTTATCCCATTTTTTCGAATTCACTTATCTGCTTTATATAACCATTCGCTTACATGTATAACCAAAACATGATCTATTCGACAACATGATTTGTTCCATAACATGATTTATTTCATAACATGATGATTTCACAACATGATTTATTCCACAACATGATCAATTAGAACTACTATCTTTTCCAGAAGTCAAGGCACTCGGATGTTTCTTGAATAACTTCTGACAGGAGCAAGGTAGAGACCTGCGGTTTTCATCTTTCGATAACCCAGATCCATAGGCATCTTTTCTTAAGCAACATCTTTCCTGAAGCGATCTTTCAAAACCAGTTTTTCAGAGGATCTCTAAAAAACCACTCTAGAACTTCAAAAATTACTATGTAAACCTATTGATTTTTTTACATATTCGTAATCAGCATGAAAAAGTGAGTACATCTATATCAAAATTCGAACGTCTTCGAGAGCTCTTCTTTTTGTCGAAAAATCGATGCTCAAGGGTGTCTCAAAAAATGAAGTCGGTGAAAATGCCATTTTTATTGTTTACTCATTCACCATTTTGCATTTTAATATCATTTTACGAAATTCGAACTTGTTTTGAGCCATCTAAGTGACTTTTTGACCCATTTTAGTTCTGAAGGCTCCCTAGGGCTCGGTTTTTCGACGAAAAAAAAAGTTCTCCAAAACGTTCGAATTTGATATAGATGTACTCACTTTTTCATGCTGATTACGAATATGTAAAAAAATCAATAGGTTTACATAGTAATTTTTAAAGTTCTAGAGTGGTTTTTTAGAGATCCTCTGAAAAACTGGTTTTGAAAGATTGCTTCAGAAAAGATATTGCTTAAGAAAAGATGCTTATGGATCTGGGCTATCGAAAGATGAAAACCGCAGGTCTCTACCTTGCTCCTGTCAGAAGTTATTCAAGAAACATCCGAGTGCCTTGACTTCTGGAAAAGATAGTACTATTACATTTATAAATCAATGACATAATAAAGGCCCAGATACAGAAGCACAATGATTAAATCAACATTTTAACCCCATCATTTAAAAACTATTCGTTTATTTGATTTTACTCCTCTCTGATTATCCTTCCTCTTTTATCGTTTGATATTTTTTTGTTATGCAGAGCGCTGATGAGCGTTTCTATTTTTAAATAAATAACACGAAACGCGTCGGCGAAGCTAAATTCTGCATTCATTTTTATCTACAAGCACATTATTTGCAATTAATTTCGATAAAAGATCAGTTGCTGAAAAGCAAAAGTTGAGATCAGCAGATTGATTTGTATCTTAGATATACAAGTTGGTCTGTTTTACAATTGACTTACTATTCAGAACTTATCTGATGATGAATGGATTAAGCCCCATTCGAAACGATCGTCGTAAGTAGCTTGAAATTCTCTTATTATTGACGACATGTAAAACGTATAGATTTTTCTCGAATTACATCAAAATTTCGAACAAATAGCCTCTCCAACACAATAGAATACTCATTTCTTGCTGAAACATAAAGTGAAGCTATGGTTACCAAAAAATAAAAATGTGGAAACTTCGGATTTAAATGCGAGAGTTATATGTACTTCAAAAAGTGAATGAGACAGATAAGTCATCTTAGAATATGCGGACATAAAAACTATCCTGGTAAACCTTTTCTATAAACACTTGATTTCTATTGGCTACTGCTCAATTAATAGAATTTGGAGACGAATATAGTTCAGATTTGAACTCTCCACCTTAATTTACTCTAAGAAAGTCGTTTTTCCAGTAACTTGATTTCTATTGGTTACTGCTTAACCAATGACATTTTGAGGTGAATGGAACACAGATTCGAGTTCTCCACCCCAGAAAACCTCGAACTATCATCTCTCTGATCGAAAGATAGAGCTCTATTTGTTGATCAATTAGAGCATGGACAAAAACAGAACCGAATTCCATTTAATCATCTTTGCAATAGATGAGTCAACTTTCTTGTTTCCTTATGTTTTATATACCATTTTGTAGTTCGTAAAATTCTCTATCGAATGGTATATAATAGTTGGGGTTTTATTTGACTATGATAGGAAAAGTTTTTTACGAAAACAGAGAAGGATCTATCTTCTCATATTGAAGCATAGGGCAAATGACTGTTTTTGCAAGAACTCAGCAATGCCTCGGCCAATCATTCTCATCTTCGAACTCGATTGAGATATTGTTAAGACTAAGCAGTGTAGAAAATTTCCTCGTGATCGGACTCTCCTTTCAAAAGTTATCGTGTAAATGGCCGGCCGACCGGACGGACACCCTGACCGATTCTAGAGTAGGGCTGGGCGATTTAATTTAACGGGACCTAATTAATGATATTAATTAATGTGTTTCATTAACCATTAATATTAATGTTAATGTTTTTCATTAATCATTAATATTAATGGTTAGTATTTTCCTTTAAAAACTTAATTTATTAATATTAGTGATTAATGTTTTCTTCGAAAAACTTAATTCATTAATATTAATGTTACTGTTTTCATTAATATTAATGAATAAATGCTCTCATTAAACATTAATTCATTAATATTAATGAATTAAGTTTTTCCAAGAAAACATTAATCATTAATATTAATGATTAACGAAAAGCATTAACATTAAAATGAATGTTAATGAAAAATATTAACATTAATTTAAGATTAATGTTAATGGTCCACCCCTATTCTAGAGTGTACTCACTTTTTGAGTACACAAAAATTGTCAATTATCATCAAAACGTGTTGAATTAGATATGCCTCCAAAAATTATTGATAAAGTTGATTTTTCTTTTAAAATTGATGAATCAATTATAAGTCAAGATGAAGCAGAAGCCATGTATAATCAAATGCGTCAAATTACGAAAGATTTTCGTACTCAAACAATGAAATTGTATATTCTATCGACTGCACGAGAAAATGAAATGTTATCGAAATATTTCCTCAAGAAAATGCGATGGATTTGATGCTGAACCTGGCTATGCAGCTTTTAAACAATATCATGATTTACAAGAGAAAAGAATGAAATTAGAAATTGAGCAATCACTTTATTTTTTGTTCGAACAGCGAGTCGAGAGCGAAACCATCAATCCAAAAGAAGAAATGATCGCTCCGACTCTAATACGCTCGCTGGGCAAGGATTTCTTGCTCCAGCAATAATTAATGATGCAAATATTCGATTAACTGAAGAAGAACATCAATTATTAAAATTGGGACCCAAATTTATATTGAATGACCCAAAAACAGTAACTCGACGACGTAGAACTCAGTTGGCTACTTTGAAACGAAAAATAGAAAAATGTTTTCTTCATAAGAAAGTGCACCCCGGTCGTCCACTTCAACAATTTATGGCTGAATTAGATGTTCTTCTTCAAACATTGCATACTATTTCAACGGTAAGCAAAAATTTAAATAAGGATAAAATAGTTGCAAGTCAAACCGATAAAAATGATATTATTGAATTAATAAATAGTCAAGCAAGTCAATCACAAGTTCTTAATGTGGTAAAAGTGAAGAAAAAGAAGAATTATGGTCGCTTAGTTAAAAGATTAAAACATAAATTTAAATTGGCCAATGTTATATTACAAAAATCAGATAAATCAAAAGTATTCCATTTAGGTAAAGACAAAGATTATCGTAAGAAATCAGAGCAATATATGGACAAAACTCAAGCATATAAATGTCTTGGGAAAGAAGATCCATTACCTGAATTAATTCAAAGAACAAATAAATATTTGCTAGATCTACGATTAGCTAAATGGATTACTCAAAAACATTATGAATTATTAAATATTAAACCAAATGAAGTTGAATTGGCTCATTTATATTATTTACCAAAAGCCCGCAAACCTGGTACTCCTCTACGCCCAATTATAAGTGGTCTCAAACATCCTACAATTAAAATTTCAAAATTTCTGGATGATTTATTAAGACCATTATTTGACAAAATGGCCCAAGAGACGACAGTTACTTCGGGCTTTGAATTGGTCAAGACATTACAAAAGTGGTCAATTCTGAATATGAATGGAAATACTATATTTTGTACTATTGATGTAGTAGATTTATATACAATGATTCCGCAAGTAGAAGGAGTGCTTTCATTGAAGAAAATGTTAGATTATTTGAAAATGAAGAAAGTGGGTAGTTTAAAAATAGAAACTATTATTAGATTAAGTCGATTTGTGATGCAAAATAATTATTTTTCTTATGATGGGTAATTTTATCATCAAATTAGAGGTGGAGCTATGGGATCTCCGTTAACCTTAACTATGGCAAATTGTTATATGTTTTTCTTTGAACGAAGAATAGCCAAGCAAATTAAGAATAGCGGAGGACTCTACTTTCGATATATTGATGATTTATTTATAGTAATTAATTGGCACGCCAGACATCTTTTAAAACAAATCGACAAATGGAAGAATTTTGATGAAAATATTAAGTTAAATTCAAATATTAACTCTTTTGCGACTTTTCTTGATTTATATATGGAGAATCGTGATGGTGTATTATTTACTACTGTTTATCAAAAGCCGTCTTATGAACCATATTATTTGCCATTTAATAGTATTCATCCATTACATATGAAGAAGAATATACCGTTTACGATGTTACTTCGAGTAATTAGGTATTGTTCTACATTTCAAACATATTTGGATGAACGTGAAAAATTACGTATGACTTTATTACTTAATAAGTATCCGAATAAATTAATTGAAGAACAGTTTAATAATGTTCTTTTGAAATGTAATATTGATCAGCCATTAATAAATTCCAATTATGATAAATATCGTCAAAAAGTCATCGATTCACCCATGAAACAAAAAGCTACGATTGACTATGAAGCAGTTATGTTTATACATTTTACATACTGTTCTACCATGAAAACTTTTCCTGCTAAATTTCATTTACTTTGGCATAAGTACTTTCAGGAATCTCCGATTAACGAAGTTAGACCTATTCTTGGTACTCGAAATGTGAAGAATATACAAAGACGTCTACCCTTTAATATGTTATGAATTGTTATATTTTATGTATCTGCTTAATTATTATAACATATTATATTTGGCTCATGTTGAAGATGACTGAAATTAATTCCTACCTTTAATGAGCAGACCTTAATAAATAAATGGGCATGGTATATGTATTATGTTTTATGTTATTAAAGTACCAATATATATTATGTTATTAAAGTATCAATATTAATTATTTGTTTTTATCAACTACGACCCATTTTAGACAATTAATATGGATTATTATATATATAATATCTTTATTGCCCATACCCTCAGAGGCAAATAAGTGATATTATTGTTTTATTATTATATGTATTATCTATCGTTGGGTTATTCGTTATATTGGAAATTATTAATGGATTTTATATTGAACTTACAACAAGAAATTATATATTTCATCAAACAGAATTTATTGAAAGAATTGAATCACTGATAATTTATATCCTAATGTGGTTCAGTCAACATTTGATGTTTAAAATTATTTGAAAACTAAATAACAATTGCAAATGGAAGATAATGATACGATTGAAACTAGACAATTGGAAATGGAAGACAATGATACTATTGAAGTTTATTAAGTAGTTTACCATTACGTACACGTACTAATATATCGACAACAACAATTTCTATAGAAGTTCTTGTATGAGCTCTTAGGTTGAATGATGTTATCCTTATTTACCATTAGTTTTAGTAATCAACATTTAAACTTAAAGAAAAGCGACAAGAATTAGCCAATAAACTTTTAGCAATATTTAATCAAGATGTTTTTTCTTCTCACTATCAGATATAATCAGTGTAATATAGAGTGGTCGTTTAACAGCTGCAGCTGGTCATTGTACAACTCGACGAACAATACGTGCTGCTGTAATTACACTTTCACATAAAGTTTCATGAAGCTACAACAACGGCACCGATAACAACAACAGTAACTACGAATGCTACAACAGATGCATTACCACAGCGTGAAATATTTGCCCGTAGAAATACTACTCAACCATTTACTGTTAATGAAAATTATCAAAATCAACGGGTACAACAGCAACAAGGAAATCAACGACAACGTAAAACTACGTCTTCATTTAGGCGTCGACAACGTCGTAATAATCGATTTGCTGTATTAGCTGATGAAAATGAAAATGATAATATATCTGACGTAGAAGTAGAAATGAATGATGAATCGATGCCGTTAAATGCTAATAAGAAACAAAGGACAGATAAAAATAAGACATTTGGTGGTTATTAATTAATTTCATCAAGCAAAATTTATTGATCAATCAATTATTCCTCCAATTGAACGATATCTTCATGGATAAATAAATGATATTAGTATACTTGATAATATTATGCCTTTTAGTTTTATTGTTTGATTAACTTTTGTTTTGATTTTATTCTGTCTTTTAATTTTTATCTTTTATTGTGCTCCTTAATTTTCATTTTTTTCTGATTTTGTTGTGCCTCTTAATTTTTAATTTTTATCTTTAAAATTAGTTCTTGATTTTTGCTTTTAATGTAATGCAGAGCCCTGATGAGTGTTTCATTATTTCAATAAATAAAACATGAAACGCGTCGGCGAAATTAAACTCTGCATTCTCTTTTTATTATTTCATAAAGCACAGATATTCAAATCTTCAAATTAAATACGACTTCATCGGTTGCTGAAAAGCAAGAGTTGAGACTAGCAGATTGATTTGTATCTGAGAGATATAGATTGATCTGTTTCCATTTGATTCACACCCACACCCCACCCTTCTTCAAAAAATTTTCCGATGATTGTTTATTAGGTTTTATTAATAGTTTGAGAGTCTTCTCATAAGACTTTCGACATTTGTAATTCCTAATAGGAGAATTTTATTTAATCTTAAGCAATTGATAATTGATTATCTTAGCGGTAATCGAAACACGTGTCTTGCTAGCTTTTGATTTGACTTTATACAAGTCATTCTGCTAACACACTCACACCCAGCCACCCACACCCACACACCCGCTTTAGGTTTTCCTCAAAGTAGATATTTCAGGTATCATGTGTTGTTTCAATTTTCTTTGAATCGACTTGACTGGTACTGAGGCCACTTGACAAAGATTTGAACATCAGAAATAACTTAGGTTATCGTGGTAACTTATACACACCCACTTTTTATTGTGAGTGTATCTGCTTTAGGTTTTCCTCAAAGTAGATATTTTCAGGTATCATGTGTTGATTCAAATTTATTTTTGGATCGACTTTAACTGGTACTGAGGCCACTTGATAAAGATTTGAGCTTAGAACATCAGAAATAACTTAGGTTATCGTGGTAACTTATACGGGTTTAGGACAGTTGCTCGACGGACAGTTGCTCGACGGACAGATGCGCGCGGACAGTTGCTCGCCGGACAGTTGCTCGATAGGACACTTGCTCGATCGCTTTTATATAAGTTTGATGATTGAATACGACTAAACATTACAGGGATAATGACCGTCAGTGTGCTCTACATATAGACTAATCAGTTCAGTCAATTTTGTCTTGAATTATTATACTGAAAATTAAGCGATCATGTCATTCGCGAGCAAGTGTCCTATCGAGCAAGTGTCCTATCGAGCAACTGTCCTAGCGAGCAACCGTCCGTCGAGCAACTGTCCGCGCGCAACTGTCCGTCGAGCAACTGTCCGTCGAGCAACTGTCCGTCGAGCAACTGTCCGGATCCCAACTTATACACACCCACACCTTATATACTGCTAAGACTATTTTGAAAATTCATTGTGCAAAGTATATATCATTTAGATCATTGTATCAAAAAAGTAATTCAAATGTCTTTACAATTTATTCGAATTACTGTTGAGTGATATAATATCTAATATCCAAATCCACCTGAAGACGTCCTGGCAAGACAGAAACAACTATTGTCGTGGAGTTGCCACTATATTCTACTCACCCTCACCCGCAAACATACCTGATGATGACTATCTGAGCAATAGTCGAAATGCGGAGTATGATGCTTTGAATCCTATTCTCTATGAAAACTCGCCCATCCCATGCTTTGGTATTGGATTAATGAGATTTCTATTTGTGAATTCTACTTTTGGTAGACTTTCATTGATTAAGACAACTTCAGCACATGATTGGTCGTTTGAAGGTGAAAGTTAGAATTACTGAATTTATTTGGAAGGGAAAAAAGTAGATTAATATTATAGAAAAATTTGCCATGCAAGATTCACAGGCCGAAAACTAAATGTTGTGGGAAGGATGGAGCGATTCTAAACTTAAATTATAATTTCCGTCTTTTAGTCATGTGTCACTTGTAATGTAAGGATATAATTCTGTAATAGTGCCCTGACCGATGATCTCTTCGTCTTCATGAATTATAAAAGGTATTTCTTTGACTAATACAATAGGACTGATAAGTTCAACAGTAGCTTTGATATGAGAACCCGGGGTAACCATCTCTTCGCCATCGAACCGTTCGATTCTGCCCGTTGTATTAGTAGTGCGGATGTAGAATTGTACACAGTAATCCCTGGAGATTGGACTGCAGCGACCACCTTCGTTTGCTGAGAAGATATACATTTCCGCTATAAACTTGATACACGGTTTTCCATTTTCCACAGGCATTAGAGGCGGTATTTCCACAGCGGATATCGACTGTGGAATATAGCTGTCCATCCTGTCAACCAGCTTAAGGATTCCGTTAGTCCAGACTTCATCACCTTCCAATGCTTTGAGCGCAGAACCGTGAATCACTGGCAGATCATCGCCTGGATAATCGTATTTAACCAGACTGTCACGTATGTCCGCTTCAATTAGTTCCAACACCTCTTTGTCGTCAACCAGGTCGCATTTATTCAGAAAGACAATCATGTAAGGAACCCCTGCCAACGTGCTCGCCGCAATATACTGCCATATCGGTACCATGGGCCCTGTAGTTGCGTCAACAACAAAAATAGCGGCATCCAATTGAATATCACCGTTGATCAGGCCTTTGACATAGTCACTGGGTCCCGGACAGTCCACATGCGTGTACTTGCGCGACGCAGTACAGTACTCCACATGTGAGACGTGGGCACTTCGAGGACTTAGTGTTTGGTCTCTCGAAGCGTTATTGGTCTGATCAACTGTATCTACTGTGCCGCCATATTGCTTAGCCAGAACAGTAGTAATGGCAGCAGTCAGAGTACTTTTGCCGTGGCCCACAGTACCGATAGTACCGACGCTCACTATTGATTTTGTTCGTTTAGCCAACGATTGCTGTTCCATAGTTCAATGTTGAAAAAATCTTCGGTATGTGCGTGCTATATTTATATCTAAAATTTCAATTCATTCGAAAACATCCTCAAGAGAAGATCATCACTTTATAGTAGAGAACAGGGGAGTAACAACTGATTTAGATTAGTCAAAATTCAAATGTAAATCACCTCAATCATCTAAAATCATTTGAGTCACTCGAACTCACTTTAAGTCACTTGAACTCATTCAGATCATTCGAATTCAGTGGAACGAGAGTATAAATAATAGAAAAATATACCTAATAGAACAATTAATTCTAATTGATTCAAGAAAAACCAACATAAGCTCAGTTTACCAATGTGAACCTACTGGCGTTTCACAATAGATCGGAATATAACAAAGATGAGGGCTTCGGTGAATAAAAACTAAGATTATTCAAAGGTATTGTTTACGCTGAGAGCATGAGATAAGGGGTTGAAAATTGAATGTTTTTCCGCTAAAATCTTCATAGAATAGTTTCCGCGCTCCATGTGAGTCAGAAAATAGATAGTCCAAACTAATAGCAACACTGTATAAGAAGTTCACCGATGTCCTTTTCAGAGCAAAATGATAGCGGCAATTTTTTGATAACTTTCGATAAGCATATAGTTGGAAGACTGCGATTTTTTCTCATTCTTGGTGATGATTCCTCTATTTCCAGTATAACTGGTGAAACAACTTTTATTATGAGGTCAAATGGGACTCGGTTTCCAAGGTACATACTCATTCGCTTGAAAATACAAGCAAGTATCTATGATGAAATATGCGTTAGAAATAGCAGGAAATTTCGTATGTAACAGTGCCTAAATTATGTCTCTACGTACGACCTTAAATATAATAGGGTGTACCGACTTTTCCAGGCTCTCTGGCCATTTTTCTCCATGAGAAGATGTACAAAATTCAATGAAAAAAGCTTTCCATGAGATGCGTCACGTGAAACCGATCTTTAGTTTCTAGAAAATTCTCAAATCTTAGGTCACATGGCAATTTATGGTACGACTTTTCTCTTTTACAAGGAATTATACGTTCGTATGCAACCATGTGGACTACCGAAGTCGTCCTATCTCATTGGAATATAAGTTCTGCACGGTTTTTTTGTTGTTAGGACAGTTTCACACTTGATAGCTCTTGACGAAAAAGAGATATACATTTGCAATTTTTAGTATAGATAGAATTGATAAAACTCTATCAATTCCATAATTTCAGATCTGTATATATTCCTAGTCACAAAGTATCAGGCCTGAAACTCTCCTAACAACGGAAAAGGCGTGCAGAACTTATGCTCCAACGGGATATTCGGTTTTTTGATCGGAATCCTTTATCCGAATATTCACCTAAAGTAATGTGAAATTGTCTAAAGTACGTTTACAACAGAACGCCGCGGAACCAGTCCCGTTCCGAGACGGGACGGGACGGGATGGGATGAGACGATAAAATTGAGGATATAGCGGTACAGGATGAGACGGGCTGTGATTGCCTCGGAAGCGGGACGGGACAAAATTATTTCACTTCTCGTTCCGCCAAATATATACGACACAGGGTTGACAGATATTGTCTCCTACGTATTGCATTTGGACGACGTATATAAAGTGAAGATACACGAATGGGTATTAGAAGTGCTCGAATTGGTTGTCTTCTCATTGCTAAATATTCAAAGAACCTTTATTCAATTTTCTCTGTTCAATTTCATTCTATTTTTCATTGTTTATTTATTTGTTCTATTATTATTTTCAGCAATCAACAATTTGTTTATCACACAACAACGTCATGTCGTCTTCTGGAATTGTGTCACCGGTTTCTATTTCACGTTGTCAAAATGCTATGTCTCATGACTCGAATGTCTCTTTGATCAATTCATCGCTCACTTCTCCACGTTATTCGAATAAACTTACGTGTGCTCAAGTTCAATTAACACTCAAAACACAGCTAACAAAAAATATTATTATGGAAGACACTGGCAGACAAACATGTAATTGTTGGACTCTGTTTGCCTTTCCTACTATGGTCAAATAGAATGGTTACGTCGATGTGTCAGAATGAGGCGAGACGGGACGAACTGGTTCGGACAAGACAGCTCAGAGCACTGGGTGAGATGGGACTTCTAAAATACAGGGTGGGCGAAAAGTAACAGGACAAATTTTTTTTCGTTTTTCTTTTCTTCGTACATATTGATTTAGCTCTTATATTTATACCACATATACTGGGTGACATAAGTCAAAGATGTGGTATATGATCAGTATCTAGATGTAGTAATTAGTTAGAAAGCGCACAAACATAAGGTGGCCAGAAGTAAGGAAACAAGTTTGAGTTTTAACAAAACATTTTTTTTATAGCAATAGAACTAGAAAATGACAAACATAGTAATACGTTTTTGTGAAGTATTCTTAATAGCGGAAGTTCTCACAAAAACTGCTCGATGTGTTCACCTCCAACGTCTTTGCAAAGCTGCAACCGCTCAGAGTCATGAAAGTAAAATGATAACTGTTAATTGCATTTTCTTACTTTTCACCACCCTGTCAGAGTTGCCACCTTGTAATGTTCAAAAAGCAAAAAAATGCCTCAGAAAAAACAGAAAATGACAGAAAATTCAAACTGAAAAAGCAGAAAGCATTTTTTTCATGCCAAGCTATATCTCAAGCATTTTCTCACTGTCACAAGAAGAGTATTCCTCACCAGGATCTAATCTTTCTCATGTGAACTCGGGTAAAAACTATTTAACAGATAAATTCAATTTAGTGGCATATTTTCTTTCAACGTATATTTTTGTCTGAATTGATAGTTTCTAGTAAGTCATTGATCGATATTCACCGCGTTCGTATAATTTAATATCAGTTTATATGGATTTTTCCATCCACCAAGTGACTGATGACACTGAGTTTGAAAATAGAGTTAATCAGCTATAAAAACTGTTGAAAATTCTTTTCATAACTGGATCTGGAGTTCTGCTTTAGATTGTAGGATTATAGGTTATTCTTATGTACTAGAGAAAGAACTCAGATCTTTTCTACATAATTATGAGCGATAATGCGAATCAAATTCCTTCACACGTTTCGTTTTTTTTTGGAAACATCTCAGTATTGATGACGTCATTAGTAGAATTCAATTCATTTGGGTCTAGATACGTAGAAAAGCTGATCCATTTTTATACGAAGATAAATTTAAGTCAGCTATGAACATTTTTTTAAAAATCGAATCGATTAAAATTTGTTCCTTTTGTCTCAAATTAAATTATATTCTGTCACGAAGTGCTAGGTAATTGTATTTTTTTCAGCGTATCTTCTTGTGTGTTCGAGATATTAAACATAATCGCGAACTGATATGCAGATGAAATATGACTTCTTATATAATAGAAAGCTTAATATCCTGGATAGCACTATTACTCCTTACGCTTAGCTGTGAATAAAAAGATTATAGCACTATCTGATGTTGGAAATTGAGATTTTATCATTTTAAATATCTCAGTTATTGTTAGACTAGTTGAACTATTTGTTAAAAACTAATTTAATGGGTTGATTAATCGAGGAAAAAGGTGTACTCAAGGTGTACGTGCATTATTTCAATGCTGCAAACTATTGCACGACATATGATCTTGATAGTCACAGTTCGAGCTCTAGAAGAAAATGAAAAGGTAGGTTAAGGAAAGAGTAAAGATGGACCATGAAAATAAGATTTGCGCTTTTTTTTTGAGAGCAGAAAATAGGTTTTATTTCAAGAACGAAGGCTTGCAGTTAGAAGAGACATTAGCAAATGGAGATAGCAATATTTCTCACATTTTTAGTGTAATCACTTACCAGAATCCAAGATCGTCGATATAAATTATAAAAAGAAAGGCGTTTTTAAAAAACAGAAAAAAATCCAAAAAGCAGAAAGGACAGAAAAAAAGCAGAAAAGTTTTCAAAAAGCAGAAGAGGTGGCAACTCTGGTTGGCACTGAATCACTACGCAAGAGTATACGTGTGCTCGAAAGTAAGCAAAAAAAGGAAAGAGAAGAACAACATGAAAAGAAAAAAAAATAAAACAAAATGAAATGAAATAGTTATACTTCTTTTGATATTTATAAGATTTGTGACTAGATTCTGTTTTTTTCCTTAATAAATCATTTCTATCAACTATCATTTAAAGAGGTGACCATTGTAAGTCGTATGGCTGCTTTCTTTGAAATTTCACACCAGAGTTTCTGTTAATGCTTGATAATTCGTATAATTCTTCCATCATTATTCGATATTGTTGTTTTAATTGAATAGTAGACAATGGTGTTTGTGTATTTTGACGATCATGCTTACCTTTCCATGATTTGACAGTAAGTGATTGCGATAAATCATTTCTTTTTTGACTTTGAATGTAAAGCAAATGATTGTTGATTATAACTTTAAATGGAAAAGGAAAATGAAAGATGATCATAATGGAAAAAGACAGCTTTTATTTTTTAAACAAAGTTAATTTACTTTTCGGATGTTATTTAATCGGTAGGAACTTTTTAAAAAGAATACTGTTTTGTTTTATCTTTAATAGTGTGTCACCTATGATAGTAATAGTATACTTTTGGTATTACTCTCAAGTGAAATTGAATGTATTAAGGAAGAATGAAGGTGAAGAGTATCATTCAATGATGTTTGGTTATTGGTCTATTGTTTATTGCGAAGTTTTTCAATAGTGTGTGTTGTTTTGCAAATGTTCATGGGAATGTTTTGGTAGTATTCTATGTCATATGGTGCATCGAGATTACGTTATAGTGGCAATGCACACGAGACCACATGAATGCATTCGTATGGATGATAATAGTTTTTATTGACTTATCATGTAATTCGCTTTGCTTTTATGTTATTTTCGACCTCATTTGCTTTGGTTGTAATCGATAATATGTAAAGAATAAATTGTAATCGTGTAGTTTGATGTTTATTTTGTTATATGTTGTATCATTATCATTGAAATTTGTGTTGTTGATTGAGTGTATATATGAGAATTCGAAGCATATCTTCAGCAGAAGTCAAAGTTACAGCTCATTAATTGAAATGGTAGGATGTGCTTAATGTTGAATGTTTCATGTACAAATCGTCAGTTGTCTGGTATCGTCTACTTTGGTGCATGTTTTTTTTTTAACGACATATCAGTATATTGATTAATATTCTTCAGAACTTGATAGTACATAGTACTGTTTTGTGAAACACGATCTGAAAGGAGTGTTGAAGTGTATAGGGTAGAAATTTTGGACCCACCCCCCCCCCCC
>CAJNOL010003280.1:0-24487 GCA_905250125.1 Rotaria sordida | reverse complement strand
TATACAACCGAGAACACAAGAGAAAAATATTGTGGATACACCACTGTCCGCCTATATACATCGATATCCAAGTCATTAACCATCCTTTAAGAAAGAGAAAGTGGACGTTATTATTTTTTTCCCTTGTGTTCTCTGTTGTGTCGCTGGATAAACGAATATACAGAATCTAAATATTCATCGAGGTTGTAGCAGATGTCAATAGAAACGAATAACTAGACGAATCAAAGGCGTTTATGAAATCCATTATTTTCCAATAAAAATCTGTCTCGAAGTACATCACTAAAAACATCTATGTAACTTTTTGCTGCTTTGAAACCAATCAGCAATCTTGATGTCTTCTCTCTGATGATCTGATTGAAAATTCTACTTTGCTAAAAGATGAACTTGACGATATTCTGCACATCGTAAATTTTAATTAATAAATCTTTTAATCAAATAACTACAAATCTTTTATTTCTTGCATTGAAATAAAAAAAAATATTATCATAAAAAATTATCTCGTTGAAATGATGGTGAAATTCGCTTTGATGCTGTATCATATAACTCTTTTTCCGTAAAACGATCATTTCTTTGTTTCATCAAATCTTAAAATACTTCAAATTATCCATGTAACAATTTTTAAGTTTCCAACGCGTTTCTGAGCGTTTGACGCAAGAGCACTTGATGCGTTTACTTTATTCTCAAAAAATTTTAAAAAATAACTATCACTCTGTGTCGGATTCGAACCGATGCACCATAGCGAACTATGATATAACACTCAAATACCGTGAGCAACAGAGTGGGAATTTTTCCAATGATAGTTTGAACCAAGATTTGAACACACAACCATCGATTACAAGCCGAGCGCCAGTAGCTCTGAGCTATACACAGCTCGAAATTATTTATATGCTCATAAACCGAATGACTAATTATTTTTGAATTTCTGATAGTTCTCAGAATAGTGATGTCGATTATTTTCACTTCGTATATGAATATTAATAAGATGCATTCATAAAATTAAAATAAATGCATTTCTTATATTTACAAACAACAAATAAAAAAAATAAAAATTTCATTATGTACAAGATGAGAAAAAAATTAAAGAATAAATAGAGATCTCTCTTTGATAAATAAACAAAAAATTCGTTGTATAACAAACTTAAATAATTTTTTTTCTCTTCGTTGATAACAGAATATGCAATGTTATTTAAAGTTGAGAACGCTGTATGAAAACATATGGAAAAATCTTATCTGCATCTGCAAATTTGTAACTATGGCATTACAATTTTTTTAGATACTTGAAGAAAATAGAAGATTAGGTCTTCATAGAGAAAAATTATTATTTGATTTCCGTGATTTTTTTACAAATCAAGTATTCATTTATGTTTCTTTTTATAACTCAAAAAATTACTTACCTTTATTTTTTAAAATAATAAAGATTTTCTTTTTTTCTATTTATCTTAATCTCATAAAATGTACAAGTTTTATCTACACCCATTGTTTATTATGGAGAAGAATAAATATAAACTAACATTCCCATTTGAAAAATTACCTTTGCTGAAGTTTAGATAAAATCAAATAGTTGAAAATAAAAATAACATTCATAGGAATTGTTTTTTGATATAGAAAATAGATGATGAACTTAGCAATAAAAAACTTTAAGATCGTAGTAGACCGTTTGCGCATTATTAAACGGTTTTGGAAATATGGTAGAATAAAGCGTAGTTTTGTCAACAGTTCAATATTTTCAATAAATAATGAATAATTAAAAGCGAGTATAACAGAGATCTCATGTAACTGAGTTAATTCATTACAGCAAGGCAAGCACAACTTCGTTAAATATTCGTGACAGCAATGAAACATGAATGTCAGAATCCAGTTCTACAGCGACATACATTGATCAGAAGTTTATAATTTTTTAGGGAATAAAGTTAAAGTGCTCACACACGATTACCAGAAAGCAAATCGTAATCTGCCTTCAAAATGGACGAGTTTAGACGTATATGGTTTTTTGAACGCGTTCAAGAGCATCATGTGAATTACTTATAAACGCTCAGAGACGTGAAAAAGTCTAAAAACGGTTACATAAGCAATAAAATAGAACATCGTCAAATTATTCTTAATTCGATAAGAAGAGATGGTTTGCATTATAGAATCTTCACTTCAATCCTATCCCCATTTAGTGTTTCTATTTCAGACTAATTACATGCTCATGAATTTGTAAGACGGACACAGACGTTCTGAAGTTTTTCGGAGTATAGATATGTGTTCTTATATATTTCATACAACACTAGTAGGCTACATTTAACATTATAGATTATCAGGAGTAGCCATTTTTAAGAATGTTAGATTCAATAGGGCTTTAGTATTTCATCTTAGTAACTTATTAGATAAATCTCATATTCCTTTTCAATGAAAATCGCGTAGTCTCGCTCACAATACGAGGTCTATTGATATCTATTATAAAAAGCAGCCTCCACAGTAGACGGTATCGCATGCACCTATAGCTAGAAACATGCTTAAATGCATCTTATCCATACGACAGAAAGAATCGAACTGCATTTAGACGCGTAAGTCGAATCCAAGAGCATCAGGAAGCGTAGAGAATCAACGCATGTAACCACATGTTGTCGATAGGCAGCGTTCAATCGCGTTCAATTTAACTTTATTGGAAATTATGAACGCATCTGGATGCAAACCCAAAATCATCCACCTGGAAACGCGTCCCATAACGAATCTAAACCTGTTTGGATGCGTCTTATTTAAAAAACGCTTTTGAACACATGCAACAGTTCGTAAGGCGTTTAAACACTAGTACTATAGATGCATTTCAGTGCGTTTGGAATCTGTTTTAATCTGAGACGTGTTTAAACGTGTCTAAAATGCGTTTTATGGTTACATGGGTAACATCGAGAAAATTTATATGTCTGATACCGATTTTCTACACTTTCTAATTGTCACCCATTTTTATCAAATGTTGTCGGTGGTGTGACTGATGATGATGATGGTTTATCAGTTAGTCTTGTTTATCCACCAATTGAAAAAATTCAGGATATATCAAATAAATTTCAATCAGGTACAAATGATTCAATTATCGATTCATACATCTGGGATATTGATAAATAAATAAAAACTTTTTTTTTCCTCAGAGTTATTAATTCAAAATAGAATATCCAACAAAACCTGAACTTAATTTAAAACCAATATCACCACTTGTTTGCATTGAATGTAATCCAAAAGATACACATCAATTTCTTGGGGGTTGTTATAATGGTCAAGTTTGTAAGATGAAAAATTCAATTAATTAGACTAAATAGATATTATTTCTAGGCATATTCGATTCGATGCATGAAAGGATAGGACAGCTATTGAACAATCACTTATTGAAAATAGTCATCATGATCCAGCTTTATAACAAGAAGGTTACAATCAAAATCAGGCACAGAATTCTTTTCTGATTCGACTGATGGCAAAGTAGGGATCTGCGAAATCACTTTTTTTTTCGATTCCGATTCCGGTCTCAGTTTAAAGTTTTGTATTGACTTTAATCTCCATTTCATATATCCGATTTCCTTGCTACTAGCAAGTGATTATTTTTTATACGTTACCCTTTGAATATTTATGTCAAATCTGTATGAATATTTGATTGAATATTTATTTTGAAATGACATTATCGTTGACAAAAAACAAACGGTGACTTGTATTTATTTGTTGTCTATTGAGAGAATAAATAAAGGAATGACTGAACTGTTATCGAATCAAATTTATGTCTCTATTGTGATTCACATAGTCAAAAAACCAGACAAGTTATTGCAAAATTCCGATTCTTGAAATTAAAACTAGGATCACTAAGGAATTTTTATCGAGATTGTAAACAAAATTGCTGTTTTTTAGATCGCTAATCATAAAAAAACTAATAAATATCAAAATACGTAGTCTAGTTCTTGATAAAAAAAACTACTGAACTACTGGATCAGCTTGAAAATATTGGTCTCGGTCCTAGTCCCGCCGGGACCGGTACCATCTTGTAGATCCCTATGGTAAAGTATAATAGGAAAATTTTTGATATAATCTTTTAAAACTGCTAATTATCTATTTAGATTCTTTGATGGGACACAAAAAAGTTATCAGAACCAGTTGAAACATTAATATTAAATATTGAAAAAAAATGTCAATTAGACCATGCTCTTGATGCTATGTCATTAGAATATGAACCAACTATTGTAAATTGAGTTTTTTTTTATCAATTTCGATCGGAAATTTTCTGTCATCTAGTCAACGAAATTTATGGTTGGAACAGAACAAGGTCGAATTGTTTTGTGTAATTGTAAAGGGAAAAATGATGCTGAAAAAATTGCAAATGTTTTTCTAGGACATTGTGGTCCTGCTTATGCACTTCAACGTCATCCGAATTTTTCGAAAACTTTTCTATCTGTTGACAATTGGACTGTACGTATTTGGTCACAAGAAATGCGAGACAATTCTATTATGTAGACAGAGTAACCTTACCAGATTTTATTCGATTAAAATAGGAATTATTTTTTGTGCTTATCAGACCAAGTGTACATGCACTTACCGATGGTCAATAGTCACCAACACGTTTTTCTATACTATTTACTACTAAAATGAATAGTAAAAAAAATATTCATTGTAAAAACAAACATATTTTTCTTTGGTTTTATATAGGTACATTGAATGTTTGAGATATATTATTTAAGCAAAATGAACCAACTTTATCAATTCAAGTTGTTGATGAATCCCTTCATTGTTTACGTGTACAAGAACCTCATGGCCGTCTTGTTGCTTGTGGTTCACAGAATGGTATAGTAACATTAATTGAAGTATCGGATAATTTATGTGTACAAGAAAAAAGTGAAAAAGGCTTAATGAATGGAGTAAAATGACATTCAGATATTATGTCATCAATTTTTTAACCATATGTCATATTCTCACCTTTTGATTACGTAATCATTACAATGTTTTTGCTTAATAGAATATCTAATTATATAGAACGTATTCTTTCATTCATGTGTTTATTTTCACCATCAGTTTTATAATAAATCCTAGGATTTATGGGCAATAATCTGAAATAATTTTGAGCTTTTTTAACAGCAGCGTAAAATTTCATATTTTCATTCATTTACGACGTTTCGATAATCTTTATTATCATTATCAAGTAGAGTTATCTTATGAACTACATAAAGGTAAAATAGATTACATGACAGTAGAAAAAGAAATTATATAGATATCCTATAATGTACAATCATATAATAATTTTATAATTATATTTTATCTCTTTCTTTGCGCCGATTTGTATGACCATCTGGAAACACTATAAGTGGTGTTGATTGAGTAGTTAAATTGAGTGTTGGTACATGTTCTAATATTGCAAGTGATTCTTTCACTAATAATTTATAAGGATGTTTATCTTTGTATAATAATTTCACATTTTGCCAATCCATTTGATGATTAGTTTCAGTCATGTGTCGATAAACTGCAGAATTATTTTTTGACTCATTTTGATTATTGATTAAAAACATGCCATTATCACTAATTGTATCACTACTAGTATCTGATTCATAATAAGAAATAATTGGAAGATTTTTTGATGCTATTCTATCGGATCTACGAAGTTGGTGTAGTTGTTGTTGGTGTTGTAATGATTTTTGTTTTTGTTGTTGTTGTTTTGTTGGATTGATTTGTATTTCACCATGTTCTTTTAATCTTCGTGTAAGTTGTCTATTTGTTTGTCCAATATAAGAAGAAGAACAAGAATTACATTTTATTTGATAGACTACACCAGATTGTGAATTTTTTAATGTTTTGTCTTTATTTTTAAAGAATTGACCAACTTTAGGTGATGGTCTTTGTATTGCTAAGATTGAAGTTTCTGGTTTAATACGTTTAGCTAGTTGTTTTATGTCCTTTATGAATTTACTTGTTGATTTACCAACATATGGAACATCAACAATAATATTATCATTTTTATTTTTATCTTTTATTTCTTTTATATTATTATCTTGACAATCTTTTTTATTTTCTGTTTCATTCATTTTTTGTTTACGTAAATATCTATTTAAAGTATGTCTTATTTGACATTCTACAAAATTATAAGGATATCCATTTTTTCTTGCAATATCCCTGATAAATTCAAATTCTTCATGCATCAATTGATATGTTGAAGAAACACGTATAGCTCTATAGACAAGATTACTTATAACTGATATTTTATAACATTTTGGAACGAACGACGACCATTTGGTCAATAGACCACTGTATGTGGGTTTTCTGTATATTGATGTTGAGAAATTTTTTCTTTCTTTTTTATTAAAACGTCAAGAAACGGAAGACTTTCATTTTCTTCCTTTGCAGCAGTAAATTTTATATCTTTATGAAAACTATTTAGAATCTGATTAATTTTATTTATATTAGCTTTCTTCTTTATGATGACAATCGTGTCATTTACAAATCTTCTATACCATAGAACACCAGAATTACGTAATTTTTTCATTATATTATTTTCAAGATTAATCATGAAAATGTCAGCTATAATGGGTGCTAGGGGTGAACCCATAGCAACACCATTATGTTGTTTGTAATATTGATTATTAAATGTGAAATGAGTTCCACTCGTAGCAATAGTGAGAAGTGTTTTCATATCTTCTCTATCTTGACATTTTGAACACATATTATGTTTTTTCTTTTTATTATTATTTTCTTCAATTTGTGAGCAATCATGATCACGTTTATATAATTTATCTAGAATTAATTCTATAGTATATGTTAATGGTATATTAGTAAATAAATTAGTTACATCGAAAGAGGGTGTGGGTGTGGGTGTGTGTGAGTGTCGGTGTCGGTGTGGGTGTGGATGAGTGTGGGTGTGATTGTGCAGAAAGAGAACACCCGCACCCACACCCACACACACCCACACCCACCCACACCCACACACCCACACCCACACCCACACCCCACCCCATAACATGTGAGCGACTCCATTATGTATCACCATCGAAAGAAGAAAACAAATTTTATTCGAAACAATTTTCATGAATTATTATCACGTATCAGATGAGTGCATAAAAAAGCATCGTCATCGAAGTTATAAGTTCGATAAAGTATAATCAAGGTCCGTGAGAGAAAAAGAAAAAGAAAGCCTGAACACGACGTGATATAAGACCTAGACGGACAGAATTTGTTTGTATATATATATATATATACACGTATATTTAACCCTAGTATTCACACATTTAGCTAGTCGAACACAACACAATAAACACGTTTATTTTCTGAAAAGTATCCAATGGATTCAACAGCTATTGCACAAATTCAAAATGAGGTAATTAAATAATAAAACCAATCAAATGCTCTTCTTTTCGTTTAGATTGAATGTATTGTGCAACTTAACAACAAGAATACACAACGAATAGAAAAAAAAAAGAAATGATTCAAATTCTCAAGGAAGATATCGATGAATTGTATCTTGTTCAAGAAAAATACAACGAACAATTAAAATCGTTATATGAAACATTAAGTAAAACCATAGAAATACAACATTCATAATTTATATTTTCGTTTTAGATAAAGCAAAAGCTGAAATTGAATCACGTACGGACAAAACATAAACAACTACGGCATTATCATCATCATTTTATGAACATTATTCATTATTAATAAACTTTATGAACACCTTCTGTTTCTGTTCTCTTATAACCCTCTATAGTATATCTTTTTTTTTTTCTTTTCATTTGTATTCCATAATGATTTATTCTCTCATCGTTATTCTATTCTAGCATTTCTTCTTTTTATCAACATCTTTTTTTTTTCCTTCGATGTATCATTGTAACTGTTCGATTGTTGCGATATACAAAAGAAAATAAAGATGGTCCAGAAAGATTTAGGCAGCAAAACTCATAGATATTAACAAAGAATCCAATAATTCAAATGTCATCATCAGGCAAAACACACCGTTTATTATGTTTCTAAGTTTCGTGAACAAATCATATGAACACTACATTTCTAGAGAAGGAAAATAAAGACAAAAATCTCTTGAATGATCCAATGATCCCAAAGTAAATAATCGCTTGATCTTCACACAATTGTGTCGTGTTTCATCTCGTGTAAAGTTCTTTGTTACAGTTTTCAAGTGAATATCGACAACTCCCAATTCGGTCAGACAAGGTGCATATGTCTTTGTATCATTTAAAAATTGTTCAACATAATCTCTGTCCATATCTTACGTCAAGTGAAGTAAGATGAGGATATTCAACAATTGAATGTGACTCACTATTGCCCGATTCAGATGTCATAAGATCACATAATACTGGTGATTCTATATTGAAAATACGTAAATATTTCAGTAATGGAAACGATCGAGCAATTCGAATGAAGAATTCATGTTTGAATGGATCATCATCTTCTACAAGTAAATATGTAACATAAGTGAATACAATATTTGGAAATGCATTGCCAAGATGTTCGAGATAATCAAAAGCAAAAGGAAGTGAGAAAATCGAGCATGCAGCTTTGTCGGTACTAACATAATTAACGATACTAGTTGCATGTTGTTGTCCAATATTTGTTAATGTTCGTCGAATATTTTCATTAGATAATTTGTAGGATAAGCCAATAGTATCGACATAAGTACCAATATAGAAAGTGAATGAATGAAGTTGTGGCATATAATCAAGAATGTCACGTTGAACATAAGTACCATCAAGCACTCTATTTCGACCTTTTACATGAATATATAAAGTTAATTGTTCCAGACATGACATACGACGAAGAAGTAATACCATTTTATCATATTGCTGAAATCGACATATCGATTTCAATGAGAAACATTTCAGATTAGGTAAATTATCCTACAAAAAAAAATATTTTTTTAATAATCTACAACACTAAGTTATACACGTCATTCTATACATATGGTGTTTATTCTATATACTGTCTATTAATGATCACAAATGATAAATCTATCAGTTTGATTATATGAAACACGATCTAAAACAAGTGTTGAAGTGTATCTGCATGAACAATTACACCACCCCACAGACCAGAACCGACATTACCACGGAAATGTCATAGACCATGACAGACGCTGCAACACATGCGCCTCCCTCTCCCCATCATATACAGTAACAGATATTATCAATTGGTATTACAAACAACTATTTCATGTTTCAGTTTTGTTATGTGGAATTGCGCTAACAGCTTTTCTCATTTTAGAACATTAAGTAATAGATGTGTTGAAAGAACAATTGATAATTTTCTGATAAAATTCTAATCATATCTCAATTATTGGAAAAATTGTTACAGAAAAATTTTCCTTCCATTCTGTACTAATGATCCTTCACATATCATAATATTTAGTTATGAAATAGAACAATCTCCTTTTAAATGCGACACTAATCTGATAAAACATTACATAATTTTTATATCTACCAACAAATTTCATTAATCCTTTTATTAAATTCAAATTTCTAATAAGTGCAAACTTAATGTCGACAACTCTAGTTTATCCATCAACACTTATCCATCTTTCCTTCTTGTCCATATGAAACTTAATCATTGAACTTTTTATTTCAATCTTTTGACATAAATCCAAACTGGATTGAAGTGGTAATTATCTTTATCTCATAAATAAAATTATTTATGAAAAACTTACCACATTGTGAACAATTACTGAAGAATTGTCTATATCATAGATAGCAACAGACAATTCTGTCAATTGTTTAAGTCGACCATCAAGTAAATAAAGACAATCGTCAAAAGTATTCACATTGATATTCAAATAAGTAAGAATTGGAGAAAAAAAAGTGCCCGATGGCAAATCACAGAGTGATAAACGTGGATATAATATACGAAATGGTTGAATGACAGTTAGATTTTTTAAGTTCTTGAAAAAATTCAAGATGCATGCATATACGTTTGTAGTATAATTTTTCAATAAACCTATGCTTCCGTTCTGATCATGGTTAACAAGAATAAGATTTGTAATTTGTTCGAAAATAGATTGAAGTGATGACTCATCTAAACGAGAAAATCAATCAATGAAATGAAATATAGTGTAGTCAATTCTACGTAATATTTATTATTATCTATGAACTAAACAAATTCATATTAAATATTTACCTGTAAAATAATTCAAAACGATTTGTTGTTGGAAATGAAAAATTTTAAGTTTATTTAGATTTGGATAGGTAGTAGCAAGAAGAATACGTTCCATAAAAACTGGATCAATAATAAAACATTTCACATTCTGATGAATCCTTGGCAATATGTCGATGCAGAACCGATCGATTAAACACATATCATCAATACAGACAAACTTGAGAGTGTTGGTGAAAGTATTTTCTTGTGCAAGAATGTTAAGTCGTCCATTATTAATATCCAATAAAGAATAAAGTACATCAACATTGTTCAACTTCTTCAAAATCATAAGTAATATTTCATCAGATAAATCCAGAAGATGAACATTTGATCGGTTCATATTTTATTATGACTGTGATGCTTTTCACTACGACAGAGCTATATCTATATTGTTCATTGTTTGCATATCACGTTTTTCAGACAATTTATTCGTTAATTCAGTCTTAATTCGTTTTATTTTTTCAGTCTGCTTGGTGTCTTTTACGCCATTGGCAAATTGGATAGGTCAGCTTTTTCACAAACATAAAACATTGATGTATCGTCCAACTCGATCATAGTGATTCAATGCTCTGTGCATTTTTGAAAGAAATTGAAGGATGACATTGAGAAGAAGAAAGGATATATTTTTCTCATAGCAGAATCAGTTGAATTTCATTCGTTTACTATTTCGTTTACATTCGAGATTTTACCAATTTAAAATCAAATCTGAAATTCTTGCGAAAAGACAGTTCTTTGATGACCTCAGGACTTTTTGTTAGAAGGAAATTTCACTAAATGTTATAATAATAGAAATGTATAGATCTGGATGTGATCTAGGTACACTGCACACACACATATGTATTGTGAATCTGACGTTTTTTGTCCACTTGAAAACAGGGTTAAGCCATTTGATATGTAGTATAATCTCGTCAATGTTGAACTAAGATGTTTTCATTGTAAAAAAAAACCGTTAACAATAGGCTTAGAATTCATTGAAAGGAAAAAAAAACTTTGAGAAAAGTATGTATTGTCAAGAAAGATCACATCATATCTATGCAATGAAACGATAGATATTGAGAGAAAGACGAAAGAAAGAAGCGACTAAAACATAGACGATGATCTTGATATAAAAATTCTTGAGAAGCGATTGATAATGACTTTCAAATCGTGTAGAAAAGAAAATTTTAATGATGAAATAATGTGCAATAAGATATATAAATAATGGTTCGACGTTTGATCTTAATCTACAAAAAGGTTGAATTTAGAAAAATAGCGAAGCATTTTTGGAAAAAGTTCCTAAAAGAATACGAGAAATGTCTTCAAGATTAATTCCATTACTTGAAAACAAACTCATGCATGAGTATATCAGCAAAATTTTTCTATTAGAACTTTTCAATACATATCGTAGATGGTGAACTTTCATCTCGTCATTATTATAGTTCTCTGAAACTATCATCAGAAGAACGAATTTTTTAGTTAACAAAAGAAAAGAAAATTTATTTTTGAATTAAACTTTTCCAATCTATACACAGAGAACAGACGAAGACTTTTGTAGCTTACTTCTCTTTATGTTTTTTATTAAGAAATTCAAATAAATAATGACTAATGCAAATGTAATGTTTGAAGAATATTTATTGTGTAATTTTCAATAGTATAGAAGAAAGTTCTGAGAATCTTTAGATGTCTTTTATCAAAATAAACTCATCATATCATTTTGAAAAGAACATTAAATTTTCCTTGGATTATAATAGAAAACAATAAGAATTTTTTCTAAAGATGATTCTGCAAAAAAGATTAAAATTGTTCTTGATCAATTCGTACACGTCGTGCATGATGAACTTCATCCAATATAACTGATTTTGGTTTATTCGATTTTTAAAACAATACGTCAATGATAAAACATATGAATAATCCCTATTAATCGTAAATTATAATAAACAAAACAAGAATGAATGATAATGATAATCAGTGTTTTTTATCCAGTTTTTTTTTCTCCGGAGGGGCGATTTGAAATTCCGAGCGGGCGAAAAATTATTTTCGGGAGACCTAGCCATGTGTTCGCAGTCCGATGATCACAAGTCTCGACGGGAGCGAAGTCGATTTTCGAGGGACGCGGCGCCCCCCGGGCAACCCTCTAGATAAAACATTGATGATAATCAAAGTCAATGAAGAGAATTTATACTTATTTGTTCCTTCAATACTATAAAGATTGTTGTTAAATCAATGTGCGATATTGAATTGAATAATTTATTAATTAAATAAGTAATCGTTCTTTCTTTTCTTTTATTTTTAAATCATAACAAAAAAAAAATAATCATGTTTAACTTCCGCATTGAATAATGTATATAGTTACCGACGATATCTTATTGTACGATGATTTAATAATACAGATAATTAATAAGAATTTATTTTAATCGAAAAGTCTATGATTTCCGTGGATTAATTACAACTAATCATTTCTTAGATACAAAAAAACAAAAATGAATTGGCAATAAAGTGAAATTGATTAAAATGTTTTGATATATGTATCACTCCTCAATTCGGGTAACTGTCATAAAACTATGCTGGAATTTGGTTCGTTTACGTATTATAAATTAACCGTCAACAATCGTATTATTTCATCTGGAAAGGATTAATTTGATTTAATTTATGAAATATGACAAATGCTTTTGATCAGGTTGTTCCTCGCACTATGTATGTTTGCAAAAGTGTCGAGATTGTATGTCTTCTATGATATTATCATGCGAAATTTTAATTGATACTTACATTGTTCAATAAATATTTTTTTTTCTTTTTTTTGTTACACGCTTCAATGTAACTATCATCTCACTATTCTTATTATCTTTGTTGTATTTAAATAAATAAAATTTTGCGTTTTTTTTTTGGTTGAAATGGAAGAAGTTGGTAGAATTTTAATACAAAGTTTACGTGATATTGGTTGGTAAGTATTGTATATAAATGAAAATAATTTTTTTTTTCTATTAAAAATTTGCTGTTTTTTTCAAATTTAATTAATAACTGGTAATAAAGAATTACCAACACGTTTACCACCAAATATATCAACACGATTTAAAGTTTGTGGTGAATTAGCACAACTTTGTCAGGTAGTTAAATATTTAATTTAAAACAAAAATAAAATAACTAAAAAATTGTCTTTAGTAGTCTTATGGTTATAAAGGTGATATTGGTTATTAAACATTTTTAAGTATAAATGAACATGAAACAAGAAAATTACTTAATTATCTTATTGAAAAAGTACCAAGAGAAGTTGCAGTTACTGTTGCATGAGCAACACTTAGTACGTAGTTCTATTAAAAATTTTATTTTTTAAAATAAAAATATTTTTTAGATCCTTGGAAAGCTCTTGAAGGATTTTATTAAATAAAATTACAAGTCAATTATGTGATTCAACATAGATACCACATGATCTTATTATTGATCTTTGTAACATTCCAACATATCATCCAGCTGCATCATTTGCTCATAAATCAGTATCGAATATTTCGATCTTTTATTCTTCATCTTACATTTTTATTTTTGTAAAATTAGGGTTTTACACCAACAAATTGTTGTCAAGTAATCACGTTTTCATATTCTTCCAATTAATGGAAAAAATAAATTATCAACAAGTACGAATTTTTTATCTCGTTTTATTCTTCTTTGAATTTAGATTCGAGTTCATATGTTTTTGAACAAGTTGATTTGAAAAATTTCTCTGACTTATTAATGTATGAAAATCAAGTTTCTTGTTGGTTAGAAAAACAACGTGAAGCCAGTTATTTGGTATTGTTCACTTTTTCTCAAACGAAAATTTCATTTTTATAATTATTTAGATACCAGCTCAATTAATTACACATAAACTTTCGAAAGATATTTGTCAACAAATTGAAGAAGGTGATACAACAGATGCGAATTATGAATACACAAATTGTGGTGACATAAAAAAAGAAAAATGATGATTTATTATTAACACAATCACGTTTTATGTATACAAATATCGTTGAACAACAATCAAATGGTTTTTGATGAAAATCCAAAACGTAATATTGATCATACAGAAGAATTAGAAACATTAAAAACAACAATTAATGAAAATGATGAAATTATTCATCAACTTGAATTACAATTACAAAAATTAGAAGATAGTATTAAAAAAGTAAAAAGATTTTACAAATATAATTTCTTCTTTTTATTTGTCTCGATTGTTAGTATGAACGATTTTCAGATGAAACAAAAACAGAAATTGAAAATTTAAATAAAGATATGACCGTAAAAAAACAAGCAGCTTCCTTATCTACTATCAATTGATCTAGAAACAGAATGTTTACAAGTAAATATTAATTCTTTCTTCATTCTAGAACTATGTAAATAAAAAATATACGTACTCATACTCGAAAATTTACATCCGATAAGAAAGATTAGATTTCTAACATCGACGCCAAAATAAAAGGCAGGTAGTTGTTTTTTGAATAGCTCGAAAACGGCAAAAGATATCGACTTGTGGTTTTCAGCGATGGAAAGAGAAGATCCTAGGCTATATTTTTACTAGCAAATTCAATTTCTAAACATTTTTAGATACCAGCTTTTTGAAGGGGTTTCTGAAAAAATCAGAACTTTGCTAAAAAATTTTGGATGTATATCTATCGTTTTTTTTCATAGATCGATAATCCCAAGGATTCTCTACAACTTCAGACTGAAATACAAAGTTATTTTTGCTTCCTGAGTTGCTTACAAACGGTTTTCTAGAGATCTCGTATTCGAGTCAGTTGACTTCTGATCACTGAAATATCTCTAAAGGAGGTAATTCGTTATGTTAAATTGAGTGGCGACGTTTAGTTTCCGTTTCATAGCGAAATACCTTCTCTGCAGATATATTTCAGTGATCAGAGATTCATTTACTAAAATCTGAGATTTCTGTAAAACCGTCTGCAAGCAGATTAGAAAGCAAAAATAACTTTTTATTTCAATCTGAAGTTGTAGAAAACCCTCGAAGTTATCTATCTATGAAAAAAAAACCGATAGATTTCTATCCGAAACTTTTTAGCAAAGTTCTGATCTTTCAGAAAACCTTTAAAAAAGCTGGTATCTACAAGTTTTTAGAAATTGTGCTTGATAGCAAAAAAATAGCCTAAGTTCTCCTCTTTCCATCGCTGAAAACCGCAGGTCGATATCTTTTACCGTTTTCGAGTTATTCAAAAAATAATCATCTTGTTTATATTTTGGTACCGATATTAGTTGCATATCAACGATCACGTACATACTTCATTATGTACAAAGTCTGTGCTTGCCCAATTCTAATTCGTTCATAATTAGGACAATCCAAAAGTTCTGTCTTATAATATGATGTTACAATTGTTTCTTTTTCTTTAAAGAATACAATCGATAAAATAAAAAATAAATTAATAACAGTTGAAAATCAATGGTCTGATGTTCGTACAAATCTTATTGAATAATGTGATAATCTTTTACAAGCTGTTAATGATCGTTTAATCAAATTTAATGATAAATTAACACAAATCAATGATATGAAATGAAAAGGACATTTATTATTAAATGATTTAAAAGATAAAGATGAATCATTAATATGTTTACAAAATGATTATGAAAAACATAAATCAACAATATCAAAAAATGATCATTCAAGAACATTTTTTACTAAACAAATACCTGAAATTGTTAAAAATACAAATAAACAAAAAGAAGAATTAAATAAAATAATTATTGAAACACATGTTTTACAAAAAGATTTAAATCGACTTACGGAAAAACTTGATCGAACATTTCATGTTACTGATAGTCAATTATTTAAAGTAAAATATATTTTATCATAAAAAAAAAAAAACAAATGAAAAGAAATTTTATTATAGGATGCTAAAACTGATGAATGTACTCGACGTTCATATTAAATGTTAGTTGCATTTCATTCGGATTGTGATATTATTTATCGAATTGTTGAAGATATTGCTGTTATTATACGAGAAATTCGAGAATTAGAAGATCAAGTAAAAAAAAATTTAGATTTTAACCTTTCTTATTAAATAATTTTTTGTTTATTTTAGATTGAAGTTGAATCACAAAAAAATATGACAACTAATTTGGAAACATTAATTAGAGAATATAAAAAGATTCGTGATGAAAATATTGCATTAAAAGGAGGAAAAAAATAAAAACTTTTTTTTTAAATTTAAACACTGAATTATTGTAGTCAACAAAAAAAGTTTAGATGAACGTGTGTGTGTATCGTAATATACATTTTCATTTATTTTTAATACAATAAATTAACGAGAAACAATATAGTTATAAGTTAATCAAAGATGATTTTTCACCGAATTATTCAGATTTTTAATATGCAAATTTTGAAAAAGATTATGAAAAACTAATATTTCCGATTATTTTATTTGAATAGGATTGTGTTTGTTGGTTTTTATCGAACATATAAATATCTCAGAATGTCGAGAGGTCTTTTTTTAAAATTTCAAATATCATTTCTCTACTTTTTATTTTGACTTTTCTATTTATTGGTATAACAAATGGACAATTATCACGTGAATCTGAACGAATTAAACGTATTAATCTCGAATTTCTCGATAGAGATCATTTATTGTATATTAGAAAAATATGCTGATGATGAACATTGCAAATACTAAAGGTGATTGTATTTGTGAAGATAATAGTTCAGCAGAAACTTGGACCAATGTTACACCAATTGAACAACCAAATGATAAAGATATTATTAGCAATTATGTTTTTGGTATAGATAATTGTAGAAATAAATGCAAGAAACATGGTTATCAAAATGGTGGATCGTGTTTTGGTGGAAGATTAAGTATCTACAAATGTCGTGGAAAGACTAATCAGACATAAAAGACTGAATTGTTTCATAACATTTCAATTTTCTTTATTTTGATTTATATTTTAAGAAATAAAATGAACTTAATAATCAATTTTCACAAATTAGAATGAAAAAATTTTGATCAAAAAAAAAAAATATTTAAATAAACTATATGATGAATATTCCACACTCAGATTATTTCAATATGTAATCGGTCCTCAAGTCAAAATTAGTTAACTATTGATATTGATTAGAGTATTCAACTTAATGAATACAAATGATTTAGATCGATTAGATTGTGTGACTTGCGATCAAACTAAGAAATATCGTCATTAACTACAATAGGCATGTTACATGAGAAATCTAACTCGATAACGATACATCCGATTTTAACACTATCTGCTACTTACGGGTTTCAAATTATGCTCAGCCTTTTGTCTAGCGGACACTTTTGTTCAAAACGCTTGGAAATAAGTTTTATAGAAAACCATGGTTTTGAAACCAATGCTCGCAGAAGTTTTTTTGCATTTTAACAGTCTATAATGGTAGAGTAACCAATTCTCTACAAAATGAGATATTCTCCAAATTTTCTACGACATTCTTTGACCGAGTTATATCAATTTTAGTGAAGAGCAAAAGCCATTTTTTCGTTTTTCCCAGAGAAAATAGAAGAAAAATGGCTGTTGTCCTTCACTAAAATTGATATAAGTCGGTCAAAGAACGTCGTAGAAAATTGGGAGAATATCTCATTTTGTAGAGAATTGGTTGCTCTATCATTATAGACTGTTAAAATAAAAAAAACTTCTGCGAGCATTGGTCCCAAAATCATAGTTTTCTATAAAATCTACTTCCGAACATTTTGGACAAAAGTGTCCGCTAGACAAAAGGCTGAGCATAATTTGAAACACTTAAGTACCATACAACGTTAAATTTTATCATCGCCGAAAAAAAGTTAGTCTGGAGCAACTTTCTCATATAACACATCTATTGATATGAGAATTTAGTTTATTAAATATTCTTTTCAAACAAAATTATCTCATTTTAATTCCGAAGGAAAAAAGAAACATGATATAAATACAAATCATTTCTTCAAGTATTTTATTATTTAAATGAATAATTCAAAATATCATCATATATGTGTTAGAACATTAAATTTTTACTAAAGTATGTTTGACTTCATATTTACAAATCAATGTTTATAATCATCTCAAATAAAAAATATAAAAGTTTAATTGACAATTCTTATTATTGTTTTTTTTCACATATTATTAAAATGAAACGTGACCAAAAATGTACTGATCGACTGATGAAATATATATATATATATATATCTATTTTTATCTTCATATTGTCAACAAAAAAAAAACAAATCAGCAAGCTAATATTTGTTTTTGTTATTTTATTTTATCATGTTTATTAGAATCTTAATAAATAAATATTTATTAAATAAAAAAAAAAAGAAAAATTTGGAAAACAAAAAAAAGAATTTTGAATTTATTTATTTATTTAGTTTTCTGATTTGATATTTACATGTACAAAAGAAAAGAAAGATTGAAATTAATTATTAAATAGAATAAATAAAAAACAATTGGAGGGATGAAGACAATCACAAACACGAACATTTAAAGTGAAAAAATAAATTAAAATTAAAATTGTGTTGATTCGGTCGTTTGATTAATATAGCACATTAAATTTTCATCATCTAATTGATTATGTAAATTATCACTAAGGGTGTGGTGTGGGTGAGGGACCCACACCCTTCCAAAAGGACAAACATTTAGTATATGGCATAATAGCTACGAACTCCATAAAGACCAACTCAATCTTTAAAGAAGAGTCGCTTGATCGATCTCTATGCTGGATAAAATATTAATTGTATAGAATTAAGAGTAATGTCTAGACTGGTTTATATTATATTATAGAACAATTTTAGTCTTGCAGCTTATACAACTGTCAATAAATAAATAAAATCGATCAAAAGTATTTGTTTCGAAATATAAATTGTCTTATTAACAGATTAAATAAATACTTTGTGCTAAGATCTCAGCAAGAAATATCAAGCAAAAATAGAAGTAGCAAAGTCTATATAATGAGTAAATTGCAGAATGATTGATTCAGAAGTTAAAACAAAAGTCCAATCTTTGAATTATTATTAAGTTGATTTTTATTATTTTCTAATATTTGTAAATCTTCATTAAATTGAATTAAGGTCAGTCAATTATTTCTTATACATGAAATTCTTTTATGAATGATATTCTTCTTCTTGTTGCCTATATTAAATAAATAAATCAAAATGTTTATTTTTTTTTTAATATCTATTTTTTTTGATAATTTTTTCATCTTTAAATTATTAAATGATTTTTTTTTAATCTGAGAATTTTAATTTATCAATTTATTTTTCTTTATTTCGAATGTATGTAAAAACGTACATGTTTGACTATTGTGAATCATAAAACATATCTTCAATGCTTTTGATTTGCTATTGATTTATTTAGTCAAAAACAAACTATTGATGTCGCTCAAGTCGATGATTATTTATGAAATGACATACAGCCAGCTGATCGATCATGTTTTGACAAATAGAGTTTTATAATTAAAAGTCATGGTTACAATTCTTTTATACTTTTCTATTCTATTAATTGACCTTCAATTGAAGGTCATAAAACCATTATCACCATATAAATTGGTGTTGTTGTTTTTTTTTTATCATTCGAAAAAGGTTTTGAAATAAAAGATTAATCCATAAAATCAATAGAAAAATAAGTCTATCTTTATTAAATATTTTTCTTTTCAAACAAAACAACAGACAATATGATTATTATTTATCTAGTTTTTATAATATTGTCAACTGAAAAGAAATAAAAAAAAACACTCATATATATATATATATATATATATATCAGACCTTGTTAACATTCTTTAGATTACTATTCTTTTATCATATTATATATCGTGCATTTTTTTCACATCGAAATAATCGTGTGATTTTGTTTTTTCTCACTAATAAAATCAATAAGAAAAAAACAACGAACAATCAGTAGGGATAATTTTTTGTTTTTCATTTTAGATGCGATTAGTAATTACAAAAGATTATTCAGAAATGTCCGAGTGGGGTGCTCGGTATATTAAAAAGAGAATAAATGATTTTAAACCAGGTCCTAATCGATATTTTGTACTCGGTTTACCAACTGGCAAGTTTTGTTTTCTTTTTTTTTCTTGCTGGTTATTAATAATTTATTGTTATTAATATTTCTATAGGTAGTACACCTTTAGGTACTTATAGAAAATTAATTGAATTTGTTAATGCTAAACAATTATCATTTAAATATGTAATTACTTTTAATATGGATGAATATGTTGGATTACCAAGAGTGAGATAAAAAAAAAAATTTTTTTTGATCTATAAATATTTTCTATTTTTTTTATAAAGGATCATCCTGAAGGTTATCATTCATTTATGTGGAATAATTTTTTTAAATATATTGATATTGATCCAAAAAATGTTCATATACTTAATGGAAATGCACCAGATCTTATAAAAGAATGTGATGAATATGAACGAGCTATTAAAGATGCTGGTGGTATTGAATTATTTGTTGGTGGTATTGGACCTGATGGACATATTGCTTTCAATGAACCAGGTATACATTTTGTTTTTTTTTTATTATTAAAATAAAAATTTTAATTTATTTGTTTTTTTAATATTTAGGATCAAGTTTAATATCTCGAACTCGAGTAAAAACACTTGCACAAGATACAATTAGTGCTAATGCACGTTTTTTTAATAATGATGTAAATCAAGTACCGAAATCAGCATTAACTGTTGGTGTTGGAACAGTTATGGATTCACGAGAAGTAAGTCATACTTGACAAAAAAAAATAATAATAATAATAATTCATATATGTTCATTTCTTCTTTCGAAATGTGTAATCATCATCATATATTTTTATTTCATTTGAATGAAAATAAGTACAAATTTTAATTTTCTTTCTAAAAATAACATTTCAAATGTAACTTGACCATTGCGTGTTAATCGATTAATTGAAACAAAATAATTCATATAAGCGAATGAAATGTTACTTAACGACTAGCTTGAAAAAAAAAATATTACTAATGGATGACACTTAAAAGGTATTAATGTTTTTTATAGTCAACAATTTCTATGACAACATATTTGATCATTATTAGAAGAAAAAAAGATGAATTTTTATTTTATTTTTCTTCTTTATCTTGTATTTTATCTAGGTAATGATATTAATATCGGGTACAGCAAAAGCCTATGCACTTCATATGGCTATTGAAGAAGGTGTTAATCATATGTGGACAGTATCAGCATTTCAAAATCATCAAAGATTTTTATGTGTTTGTGATGAAGATGCAACAATGGAATTAAAAGTTAAAACAGTACGATATTTTAAAGGTTTAATGGCTGTACATTCACAATTAATTGAAGATAGTGGTCATCCATCATTACTTCAAACTGAAAATTAAATTTCAAGTGAAAACAAAGAAAGAAAAAAAAAAAAGAACGACGTGTTTTTTGGGTGATTTAATTTAATTTATATAAATTATTTTATTATTAGTTTTGTTTCACTTATATATTTTATGTTAAAAAGAAAAGAAAAAAAAAAGAAAGAAATATTGTCAATCAGTAATAATAATAATAATAATAATAATAATAATAATAATCCATTTCTCGAAAGACAAACGGCAGCAATGGCGAAGAGAAAAAAAAAGCTAAATTCATTTTAATAATCTTAATAATAAAATGGTGGAAAAATTCAATAGAAAAAGAAAAATTATAAGAAAGCAAAAAAAAATATAGGCTGTACACGGTTTCAAAAAAAAACGTATTAAACGTGTACATATTTTGTAACACCCCATTTATGATCAGATCGTTCACGTCGGCGACGAAGAAGATATGAATCAATATTCAATGCAATTTCTTTATCAATTAAATTTGTTTGTAATCGTTGTCCAACAATTTTTAATGTTTTCATTTGTTTATCTGTTTCATTAGCTGATTGTTGAAGATTTCTTGTTGCCTAGAAAAAAAAAAAAATTAAATCGAAATTTTTTTAATTCAAAACAAAGAATATTTTCCTATACTTTAGCATTCATTTGAGCTTCAGGTACTTGATTTCCTGGATGTCGTTGAAATGTTCGAATAATAGGTCGATCAAGACGTTCAGATGTTTTTAAATATGATGAACCAAGTGGACCTGCATTTGATCGTTGTGCACTCATTGTTAAATCATACCAACGATATGCTCGATTTTGAGCAAGCATATTTTCACCAAGTGATATTGTTAAATGTTGCTATAAAGATAAAAATAACAAAAAAAAAAACCAATTATAATTATCAATTAATATGAATTTTCATAATTCATACAGCTAATGTAATAATATCCGCAAGTTTTTGAGCAATACTTTGATTAACAGTTAATGAATAAGCTTTAGCATCATTAAATGCATCTTTTATTTGATTAATTGTTTGTTTTTTTATTTCACGTGATTCTTCAATTAATTTAGCTGCATCTTGAAATACTTGAATAACATCAGGTGTAAAAGCAAGTAAATGACCAATAAGAGGTAAACCATTTTCATCTAATAATGTTGATTCAGCTTTATTACTAGTATTATAGGAATTTGAATTTGATGAACCAGTTCTTAAATTATTATTAGTCGAACGGAATGATCGAAAACCAAATGCAGATGATGGTCGAGGTGGTGCTGTTATTGGTGGTCGACGATGTTGTACATTGTCTAATCTAGATAAATAATATATTAAAAATAAAATATTCAATTATATTAATAATATATATATATATATATATATATATACTTTTCAATTCGTGCTAATTCGAATGTTCTCGATGCACTTGTTAAACATTGACATATAAGTTCTGTAACTAATGAACGTTCTTTACCAATTTTTGTTACACGTTGACGAACTTCATCAAGTTTCTAAAAAATTTTTCTCTTTTAATAAAAAATACAAGAAAAAAAATGAAAGGAAATTTATTAAACCTGCATATGATCAACAACATTTTTGCAAGTAAGTTCTAAAATTTTTTTTATATTAGTTAAATGATATTTTTCAGCTGCAAGTATATCATCAACACCATCGGGTTCCTATGTAAATAAAAAAAAAAAAAAAAAAAAACTTCGAAACAATAATTATCAATGTATTAGTAGACAAAAAAACACACATAAGACATACCGCTTCTCGTTTAGGTTTTTTTCGTATATTAAAACTTTCTTTATTTATAATTAAATCTTTACGAATATGTTCAATAGCTGCTTCAGTATATTCTTTATGTTTTAATAATGATTTAATTTCTTCATTAACATCAGTCCAACATAAACGTAATTTAGCAACAACAACACGACATTGACGTGCATAAAGAAATGCTTCGGCATTACTTAATTCATTAAGCATTTCACGTACATGTGGTAAAGGATCGATACCTTAAATTAAAAAAAAAACAGAATATCAATTCGATTGATTTTTTTTTAATATTTCGTTTTTCTTTTTTTTTTTTTGTTATCTATTTCTAACCTTTTCCAAAGAGAATATTTTGATCACTTTGATCTATAACTTTAGAATTAAGACGAACATCAGTCATTGTTTCTTGTCGCCAATTATCATTACTCAGTAAACTTCGACCTAAACGTTGTTGTTGTTGTTGATCAGCAACCGGTGGCGAAACTTGGGAAGGTTTTGTCACTCGTGGTTGCTGCTTTAATGATTGTATACCATCGAACGTATAACTTCTTGATAATGAATTTTTTCCATTATTATTAACTTGATTATCATCATCATCAGTTAATGATGGTCTGTACATTTGACATGATGTACTTGGCCGTCGTAAATTTGCCATAACGTAAATTTTACTTTTTTTTTTGTTTTAGTATTATTTCATTTATTCCACGTGAAAAATGAAAACTTTCTAATGAGTATGTGTGTGTGTGTGTGATAGTTAAACGGAGAAAACGTTCGGTAGTAACTAAAATTTCTCTTCAACAAAATCGATGTCAGAGAGAATCAAGCATCATCGATCTCTACCTTTTTTTCCATTTCTCTCAAATTTTTTTTTTATTCTCTTCTTCTTCTTTTACATGAGACTTTCTTTTTCGTTTTCTTTTCTTTCCCTTGCGCTTGAAGAGTTGCAACGGCCACACTTCTTAGATTGCTTGAGCACCAAACACCACCGACGTCTCATTGAAGGAAGCCCGTGACAACCAAACTGTAAAAAAACATGTCACTGTGCGCGCGCGCACACTCGTTACTGTTGCTCTGAATAGTAGTAGTAGTAGCAGCTCAAATCAATGCTTTTTTACTGTCGCTATTGTTGTTATTTCAACCACATGCATCACGTTTTTGAATTTCTTTACTTTAACATATGTAGTCATTCGGTGTAATTCGAATCACTGTTCAAAAAAATCGATTTATTTCAGACATTGCTCAACTCGTTTACATCGCAAAAAAACAGATAGTCCAAGGTGGTTTCTATGAGTCTATGTAAAAGTCTAAAAAAAAA
>CAJNOL010003279.1:0-24515 GCA_905250125.1 Rotaria sordida | reverse complement strand
CCCCACACCCACACCCACCCACACCCAGCCACCCACACCCAGCCACCCACACCCACACCCCACACCCACACCCTTTTCAGTAAATCCAATACAGCTGAAGGAAAAAAACCATTGTTTATCGGTTTTGCATAGAAACAATAAATGTCATCATCATCATCATCATAAACATGTGTCGTATGAGTCATAGAAAAGCAATAAACTGGTAGAGTAAGTTTTGTATTGTCAAAAGCAAATAGTAAAAACAAAAGAATCGTATTTAATTTTTATTCTTTGTTTTAATCGATTTATAATCGAAAATTTTTTTTTCTAAATATAAGTTCATTGATAAGTCAATCTTGATTATCCGATGATTTTTCAAATTCTTCTTCTAGAGATTCAAGAAGTTGACTAACTTCATTAAATTCTTTTCTTAATGAATTATTTTCCATTTTTTTATATCGTTGATAAAGTTCATGTGCCCAATTAAGATGATTTTAAGCAGCTGATTTATTTGAAGAATTACCATTCAATAAACGTTTACTTTCCTCAACAAAATAATTAGCTATATTACGTATCATACGCGTACTAATAAATCTTTGTCGAAAGTATTGATGAATAAGATTCATTGGTAATTGGATCAATAAATGTATTCCGACATTTTCTAATAACTAATGGTACAGTTACTGTTCCCATTTGTCCAGATGTAATAAAAAATATTCATTTATCTTGATTTTTTTCTATAAATTCTACACAACATTCAGCATTTGTAAATGCTGCTAATAAAAATTGAATATTTTCAAAATTAATTGATTTATAACCATCAAAACGAATCAATTCATCATAATCTTTATCGATTAATTTTATTGGACATTCATATATTTCGAATCAGCTATACTGGAAAAAGCACATTTTAAATGTTGATATTCATCTGCTTTTCTTCATTCGATGCATTAGCATCATTTGGCATTTTTATCTAGAATAATAATTGACAATGAAAAGAACTGGTGGAAATATAAAAATTCCAACGTTTGTTGACGTTGAATATATGCAGCTTGGAATTTGAAAAAAAAGACATCAGTGGTAAGAGAGAAAGAACGCAAGAAAAATGATGATATCAAGGCGAAGAAAGAAAAAAAACAAGAATCACACATTGTTTTTTGTGGCCATTTGGAAGACGATTCGGTTTTTTTTTCCAATACAAAATGTGCTTCTTTATTTCAACATGACTCAATAATATTGCAACAAAAAATAATAATTCATAAAAAAAGAATAGAATAATTATTTAGTTTATTATTCTTGAGATTTTTGTTGTGATAATTGTTCTTTTTCTTTTTGGTTTAGCATATTTTTTGCTTGTTAAATCAATCCAATATTATTATCATCACCATTAAGTTGACTTATATATTTAAGATATGGACCATTCAATCTATCGATTTTATTTTCATATATATTTCACCTTGTTTAATTATATCATTTGATATATCACATGCAAGCCGAACAAATAAAATCAATTTCATGATCGAACATTTATAAACAAGATATGTAATCTAAACCAAATTCAACATAATTTGTGATATTTTCACAAAAGAAATAATATCGATAAATGTAAGAATAAGTGCGAATGAGTTCTGGAATTATTTTCTTGCCAAGGAATTCGGATGGAATGAATATAATTTGTTTATCATGATGAATTTCAATAAGGTCTTTTGCCTTTTCAGGTGTATGAGCGAATAAAAATTGTGCAACACTCTGTTCTAAAGTCCAAATAAGTACATTGATTGTATCTGGTGAAACTGCATCAGCTTCTTCTAATGTCTTACAAAGCATTTTTTTTAAATTCTCATATCCTTTTTCTTGGCCGATATGAGTATCTAACCAAATAATTCGAACATCATTAGCTAATGCTATTTTGTTCAAAACATTGAAAATTCGTTTAAAAATATTCATTTATATATAGAATCAACATCAAGATCAATCGTTTTTTTCTGCGAAAACTTAAAATAATACAAATGAATAATGTATATGTATTTTGATATTTTCCTAAATATTTCTTGTGCTTTTTTTTCGTATTACTTATAAAACTATGAATTAATATGGCTCAAACAAGTGCAAAAATTTGTGAGGTCAAAAAAGCGAAGGATAGAAGATAAATATTTTGATTTTTGTTATTACTTTACTATAACATGTCATGAATCTGCAAATCAAAACGAATATATTGCACATGTCACGTCAATGTCGCGACAGAAAGAAAACAGAAATAACATTTATTTTTGACGAGTAGGAATAATACAAGTAAAAGAAGGGTGTGGGTGTGAGTGTATATCTTCATATCACACCCACACTCACATACAAATCTTACTGATTGTATTCAGATGTATATTTTTTAATGAACGCAAGAAACGAACATTTTAAAATTAATCATAGGGGACCGAGAGAGAAAAGCTTCTGATAAGACTAAAAAACTATATTGGACTTTTATCTTTTTCGATTATTCATTTTGCAAGTAACTTCAATGCATACGAATGAAGTAGAGCGAGAATGATCGACATAAATTTCATCAAGTACTTCCCATGAGGTTGTCATTTTAGAGCGAAGTCTAAATAGAAAGTGATCTTTTTCTTGGTAGAAAGAACATAAGGATCTCTTAATCGATTGATGTATTATCCACTTTGGTCAAAACATTTTCGAAAAATTTCTGTTTCTCTTTTGTGAAAGTTGTTTATTGGAAAACATAAAAGAAGCAGTAAAGTAAACCATTGACCGCATAAGAAAATAGGAGAAAGAATAAAACATTATTAAAATAAGTGTAATGGAAAATTAAATGCAAAATTAAGAGTTAGAATTAATTTGAAAATAAATAAAAGAGATAAAATATTACAAAAAAGTGACTTCTACAATTACAACATTTATCTTCCAAACAGTTTTAGTGCAAAAATGTAATGAATTACAGGCTTGTAATTTTAGTTTTAAGTTATGGCGTTTCTGATTCCACAGTGTAGTCTTCATTGTTTATTGGTTGTGTGCTTGATTTAAAACAATTTCTTTTTATAGACTTGAACATTTTAATTGCAAGGTTGATGATCTTAATTGCAAGGCAGCTATATGTAGGGAGAGGAACATAACCCAAAATATATTCTGTAATCCCGATGCTAAAACAGAATGATGTTAAAAGTATGTAAGTTAAGAATGGAACACCATTCCTTTTTGTTAGCAAAATCGGAATGGTTGCAATAGCCAAAACAGCAACGATATCAAAGAAAAAACGCCATCGATGTTTTTGACATAAATAACTCATAATTGCCACAGCACTACCCATAAATGCCATTATTCCAGCAAAAATTCCCAACTCTTCTATAACGTCAACTACTTGTATATCCAAAGCAATCCATGCAAAACACGCCGCCCAAGTACCATTGAATGAAAGATTATCCATAGTGCTATTACATTGAATAGGAAAACTACCGTTTATCGGAGCAATACCGGATGAATTTTGATAAATAAAACAATCCACTAGAGTTGCGCCGGTGCCTCTTTTTGGGGTTGGACAAGTAACGCCATTGGGAATAGGTGTAAAACTTAATATGGCTCCTTCAAAAAAAGCCACTGATGCGCACCAGACACATATACTTAATAATATATACACACTGAGTCTGTTTAAGCTTGCACCTTCTTCCAGTTTCAACAAGTGACCGGGAGGCAATCTCTTATCGCTTAGGCCATCATGTCCACAAATGCCACAAATGTTCATACAATGACAATCAGAAAATCGTTTAAAGAAGCACTGATTGTCAGCCGAATCTGAATTGCCAGTCGAGGCTGAATTGCTGACCAAAGCTGAATTGCTGTCCAAAGCTGAATTGCCAGTCGAGGCTGAATTGCTGACCAAAGCTGAATTGCCAGTCGAAGCTGAGTTGTCCGGCGAAATTGAATTGCGTTTATGACACCAGTTCTTGAACGACTCCCGCGTACATCCACATTTACACGAATCCGGAGACTTCTTCGTATCTTTGGCCTTGATATCCACGTCTTCCAGGAAAAATATTGTGCTCAGAATCCAACTCAGCAAGTCAGTCGGCATAAGGATGTAGATTAAAATCAGAATAATAGGAAATAAACTTATTTGACTTAAATAATATATTAATGTATAGCCAGTCCATGATAGACCCATGACTAAAAATATAAGAAAAACATATGATGTCTTATAGGAATTTCCATGAAATGATATGAATTTCTAGAAAGAAAATCAGTTTCTAAAAATTGAACAAGTTTTTAAAATCAAAACGATTTCTGGGAGCTCAATTGCCAAGTCAAAAGAATAATGAAAAAATGGTCATTAAAATGCATTATTATTCGACCACACACCATTTTGATCATTAAAATGCATCATAGTCAAGTGAATAATGCGAAAATAGCCATTAAAAAAATATTTTGATCGGCAAATGAATAATTTTGTCCATTTATAACGTATAAATTCTATCGGGTGGCGCAGAATAAATTGCGGTCGTAGTATTTTCGAATTTTCTTCTCTATAATCCGCTTAATTGAAACACTTCTTTTATCAAAAGATAAGGCTTATACATGATAGGCCTAAAAACTTACATATATGGAGGTGACCAACTTAATTGATGCCATATAGGAAATAATATTATTTCAGGAAGGAGTATATAATAAATTTTATACCAAATGAAAGCTCGTCAAAAATGAGATTTACTGATACTAAATAATAAGGGTTTTGTAAACTTTGTAATGTCGAACTTATAAAATTTCGAGAAATTTAATACACTGAAAAATGTTAAAAAACTCACATTTTCTATATGGAAGAAAAACACTAGGTTTTCCCATGAAATTAGGTTTTTGCATTATCTCTACTACCTCACATGTTTCCAAATACACTTATTCGATCCAGAGTGTGGGTATGGGTGTGGGTGTGGGGTGTGGGTACCCACGGAAAAATTTTTTCGAAAAACCGCTCGAAACCGCAGTTTTCTTCATTCAACCGCAGTTGGTAGCGGTTTTTTTGAACCGCGGTTTTTTGAAACCGCGTTGCTCCTGTTCATAATCGCGGTTCTAAATACCGCGGTATTCAACGGCCTGAAAAGTCGTAGTATGGTAATTGGAAACTACAGTATTTCACAGCACGGTATTCAACGGTTTTCAAAACCGCGGTATAGTCATTAGTAACCGCGATGATAAATACAGCGGTGTTGAGTGTTTTTTTAAACCGCGGTGTATTCATCAGTACCGGCGGTGGAAAGTAAGGCGGTACTGGCCGGTTTCAAAAACTGCGGTATAGTCATTAGTTATTGCGGTAATAAATACCGCAGTATTCAACGGCCTCAAAAACCACAGTATAGTCATTAGTAACCGTGGTGGTAAACATCGCGGTATTAAGTGGTTTTTAAAAACGCGGTGTAGTCATCAATAACGCAGTAGTGAATACCGCGGTATTGAGCGGTTTCTAAAACTGCGGTATTGTCATCATTAATTGCGGTGATAAATACCGCAGTATCGAGCGGTTTCTAAAACCGTAATATAGTCATCAAAAGCCGCGGTATCTAGCGGTTTCGAAAACCGTCGCACAGTCATCACTAGTCGCAGTGGTAAATAAGGGCAGTACTAAGCGCTTTCAAAAACTGCGGTTTTAGTCACTATTTATTGCGGTAATAAATACCGCGGTATCTAGCGATTTCTAAAACCGCTGTACAGCCGTCAGTAGTCGCGGTAGTTAATAATGGCGGTACTGAGCGGTTTCAAAAACTGCGGTATAGTCATTATTTATTGCGGTAATAAATAACGCGGTATTCAGCGATTTCTAAAACCGCGGTATAGCCATCAGTAACCGCGGTGATAAATATCACAGTATTCAATGGTTCATAAAACCATGGTATAGTCATTAGTAACTGCGGTGGCAGATACCACAATATTCAGCGATTCCAGAAACCGCGGTATGCTATCGAATAACCGCGTTATTTATTACCGCGTTTTCCAGCAGAGAAACCGTGGTATTTTTGGTGCTTATACCATCACGATGGAATGTGTAAGGACGAAGAGGATGTCGTGCCCCGCTATTTTCATGAAAATTTTGAATAAGTTTTCTTATTCTATCTCTCACTACAAAGTAACTTTGTGGTAATGGAACTTCTAAAAGTTCACTACAGGCCCCTTGAAGGGTCGCTCACCTGAACTTTATCATAAGTTCAGATGAGTCTGACCATACCTAAGTCAGGTGTGGCCACGGAAACCGTGGTATATAGGGGTCTAAAAAACCGCGGTTTCCAGCGGTTTTAGAAAACCGTATAAGTCAGACCTTTTATTCGGTTTTTTAAAATCACCAAAAACTGCGGTATTTGTACACCGCGGTCATCACCGCTTGAATGAACCGCAAAAGTCAGACCTTTTATGCGATTTTTCCAGACCACAGTGATCAACGGTTTTTTGAAATCGCGAAAGTCAGACCTTTTATGCGGTTTTGGATACCGCTGAAAACCGCGGTGTGAAATTACCGCGGTTCTTGGTGGTTTTCAGAAACCTCATAAAAGGTCTGACTTTCACGTTTTCGGAAAACCGTTTATTACTGTAGTTTGTGAAACCGCGGTTTCTTGCGGTTTTTGTTCGAAAATTTTTCCATGGGTATGGGTGTGGGGTGTGGGTACGGGTGTGGCTACGGGTGTGTGTATGGGTGTGGGTGTGGGGTGTGGGTGTGGGGTGTGGGTACGGGTGTGGGTACGGGTGTGTGTATGGGTGTGGGTGTGGGGTGTAGGTGTGTTAGTCCTCTTCACCCTCGACCCACACCCACACCTACACCCACCATATTCCACGCCCACACCCTCAATCAATACTTACTCGATTTTTCCATAAAATTTCTGTTTATTACCCAGATTACTAAACTAACCAAAAGGGAAGGAAACTTAACTTGTCTATTCAAATTTTCTCACACTATGACGCTGGAACTCTGACGATACACAACAAGCGAAGAGAGGATAACATTCTTTTAGTCTTTATTTATCGAATGAAATGAGCTGCCAAGTATCAGAACGAAAGAAGAAACAGCAAGAAAACAAAAGTAGACTAACTTGGTGTCCACTTTCCTGAGAACCTATCAGAGAGATTGATAATTATCGAAAATAGAAAAAAAGAGAAAACGCCTTATTTTCTTTTTTCCATAAAGTCATCGCTAGGTATATATACAAAGACCAACATAAACACCGTAACCTATACTAGGTCTCATGATAACTGCATGATAAGCCGAAAATTTTCCAATCCGATTTAGAACAACCGAATAATGACAGCGAAATATGAAATAAAACTAATCACAGAAGTTTTTCTCCAAAAAATACAATACCTGGAATAACTAACTGAAGGAAACAAAACCAAAGCAGATTTTCTCTATTGTTGGTAGAAAAGCCTCTGAACTTGTTTCAACGAGGAAAAAATGAGCAAAGTCAAGTAACATGCTCCATTTAAATACTCTCACTTTTTCCCAGAAAAAGTAAGCGGTAAACAGTAACTATGAGCAACTAAAGAAAAAAGAAAAATTATTTTTCCCATTCTATTCTTTCTTCGAAGTTGTTGAATGTTATTGGAGTCCGGGAAAAAAGTAAACAAACTTAAGACAATATTCTCCGTTAAACTTCTGTGATTTCTTCCCAGAAAAAAACTAAAAGGCAGGATGCTGACGCACGTACGTGAGTGTGAAGTCTGGGTCTACGCCCAAGTGAGGATAAAATGACGGAAAGGCATCCATATCTTAAGCTAGGTTAGTTTATTCCTTTTTCTTATAAAGGTAGAAAATAATCTTCAAAAGTTATACAATAAAACTAAAAAAGGGTGCGGGTGTGGATGTGTGTGCGAGTGTGGGTGTGGGTGTGGGTGTGGGTGCGGGTGTGTGTGCGATTGTGGGTATGGGTGTGGGTGTGGGTGAGGGTGAAGGAGAGATCAACGCCTACACCCACACCCCACGCTCATCAAACGTTCCAGCGACTCAGTCCAATCTATGTTTTTTAGTTTAAAAAAATTCGGCCCAGCCCGTTAGGAACTCTGGTATATATTTAGAAGCAATATGATATTGTCATTCTAGCTGACTACTTTTCATTTTCTCCTACAACTTATAAGTGAACGAGTATCGAACAAAGATGTTGTGCAAAGTCATTTTACATACAGATTAGAAGAAATACAGAAATTCTGATCATTTTTTTCTTTGATGCCACATTTTTGGCTACAAGAAAAGAAAATCCTTCCATTACTTTGTTCTCTTTCGATATTTTTCTTTTCGACCTTTTTCAGTCTATTCTATGTGAATACATTTTAAAGCCCTGTGCTAATCATAATAAAATTGTTCTTTTTTTTCAATAAATTTCGTTATCTACTTATGATGCGTGAACCGGAAACAAATTCAGTGTGAAATAGAGAAGAGTGTGGGTAAAAAGAAGATCTACACCCACACCCACACCCTAATAGTTTATTTTCAATGATATTTCTCTTCATATGTAAAATGGTAGATTTCTTCAGAGTTTTGGTTTTTTTGTTTTCTTTGTTTGTGATTCAATCATTTGTTAAAATTTCTTTTGTTTGTGAGAATAAATAAATATTTAATCAAATATAATATGGATTGAAGATATCATTATATATTGATATCATATTATATCGAATAAAGAGGAATAAGTTTGAAAGGGAGATAGTGTTTTTTAAGACCTGCTGCCTTAGAAAATCCAATTTCTCAAGAAAAAGTCAAAGTTGTGGTTTTTGTCATGGGAAGATGCCCTGAAACGTTCTATTTTCGAATATTTATGATTTTTCGAAAAACGATCGGATTTTCATGGATAAATCACAAAAAACTTGGAGTCTGATACCATGTGTGGGTGGGTGTGGGTGTAGGTGCTGTTCTATTCATCAAAACCACATCCACATCCACAAATCCACACCATTTTATGTTCAAAAGTCGTACACATTGCACATGCGCAGTATAATTCGGTCAGTTTTTCCCTAAGCACAAATTTTCTACAATTAATGCTGGTTGCGAGACAAGCTTGAAATAATGACATTAATGCAAACGATTTTCCAAGTTATAACGAAAGAAGCTCAACATTAGTAAACGACATCTGATTTATTTGATCAATTGGCAAAATATTTGTCACTTTCGTTTATAGAAGCATTAGGCAAATCTTTTTCGTTTGAACGAAATTCTTTGTCTGATCTTGATAATTATTCGCATTGTCATCATTGTTTTTTTTTATTGTGCTAGTTAATGTAACACTCGGAAGTGTTTACATGACAATAGAGAAAAGAATCGGGACATTTAAGCTAGAAGCAACATCAATAATGCAAAGCGTCTCACAATTTACCACCGCGATAATTATGACGAGTATTTGATCACGCTTGTAGAGAAAGTCAGGAGGTTACAACAAAAGTTAAAGAAGAGAAGAAAGGAGGAAAAAAAGAAAAGAAAAGAGAATAAAGAATAAAGAAAAAAATAGAGAATAAGGAAATGAGAGGGAAGCGAGGTAGATAAAAAGAAACAGGAAAAAAAGGAATCAAGCATTACATGTGCTCTCTTTTTTTTCTAATATTAATCCGTTTCAACAAACAACAACCATTTTAAAAGAAAAGATTCGCGTCGTTCTATCAATTGTCGCACACGACATGTGCGAAAAAAATGGCCAAGGTGATCGTTTTTTCTTTTATAAAATTCATCCCAGACGAAAATATCATTGTAGAAGAGTGAGGATTAAAGATCAGTCAAATGCATTCTTCTCAATCGTCTTTGAATGTACTTTTTAACATAGAATTCTTCTAAAGGCCGTTCTGAAGTAATAGTATACAAATTGTGTGCAGAGATGAATGGGCAGCGATACATCATCCTAAGACCTACACGAAATTTTTGTTGCAGCATTTGTTTTTGAGTTTCAGGAAGTAGTGGAAAAAATGGAAATAACCATGCAAAATGTGGAAAGGCATATGCAAAGAAACATTGACGAAGTACTTTAGACGACATACTTTGTCTCACTTTTAACCACTTTAGTTTACTTAGGGATCGCTGAATGTTTCCAATGCACTTTTCCACTGTAGGTTTGAAAGATAGTTTATCAGTCCATGTAAATCCTAAGTATTTAAATTCTTTTACTAATTCGATTTTTTCTCCATTCATTGTTATATTTAATGATGGTCTTTCCACTTGTGTGTGAAACAACTGTGCTACTGTCTTCGATACATTTATCGGTTGTTTCCATTTTTTTGAATACTCATACACTTGATTACAGATTCGTATACCTTCCTTGTCTAGATATTGAATTATTCGCATTGTCATCATTGTTGTCAATGAATGCATCGTGTCAGTTCAACATTTCCTATCAAAGACTTATTTTCGTCTGTGAACAATCAACAATCGATGTTGAGCACCATGGTACATGAATCAAGTGATCGATGCATCGATTGACATGCTCACGATGAGTGGTACGACGTTTTACCACAGTACTTTGCAGATACGTGCAGAAAAATGGAACGACTACTCGATACATAAGCACCCTTCGAGATTCTGCAATAATGAGTTCTGTACTGTATTTGCAAAGAATTTGAATCGATTGATTCGCACATGGACTACTTCTACGATCCATCCAATTTCTGTAATATATCTCAACTGATCCGATTCTGTTATTATACAGAAAATGAATAATATCCTTATTTTGCATACTCAATCGCTCTTATGTTGTTCATTATGTGTCAAACACAATATTAGGCATCAAAACATTTTTGAGTTGAGATATATTATTAAAAGTGCATTATTCGAATAATTACAAGTTTTAAAGCTTTATAGAACCAATTAATAAACTACCGGGTGTGGCACTAGTTTTGCGACATTTTTTGTTTTGCATTTATCTCTGTTCAGGAACATGCCAAAACGTCGATCTTTTTTTTAAAAGATGCACCGTTGAATTCTCGACAAACTTCTATTTTTCTTAAATTAAAACAATAGAGTTGAACATTTTTACAGGTCACATAGTGTAATCATGTGAACTGCGTTTACTCCCCATACGGTTTTTAATAATTCTTTCTTTTCGTGCAAATGAATATTCTGTAATTAAAGCATAATTTATTGCTAGACAACTCTTGAAATCCTCTATCGATTGAGTATACATCTGCCTTTTTCAAATGTTTATTCTTTCGATTGGGCGCTCTGGCATATTTTGAAAATAATGCAATTTGCATGTATGACTTCTCTTCTTCAAAGAAAGCGTCCTTGGAATGCCACCTATAACTAAACCGGGTTAATTTTGCCAGCATTTTGTAGAGAATTGATTTCTTTTTCTATATGGAGCCCAAATAACGCGTGAAAAAAACGATTCAGATGGGAGAAGAATCCGAATAATGTTAAAAGAAACGTTTTCATTGTAGCATCATAGACAGGCTATAGCTTTTAGATAAATATAGATTGCGATCAAACACTTACAAATAATTCTGAAAGAGCATTTGATATACACTCAAATTATAAAAAGAAAGTTTATTTCGCGCCTATTTATAACTTGGAAAACTCGTTGAAAGAACAAAAAAAAAGTGTGCGGGAAGTAAACGTAGTTCACATGATTACACTATGTGACCTGTGAAAATGTTCAACTCTATTGTTTTAATTTAAGGAAAATAGAAGTTTGTAGAGAATTCAACGGTGCATCTTTAAAAAAAAAGCTCGACGTTTTGTCATGTTCCTGAACAGAAATAAATGCAAAACAAAAAATGTCGCAAAACTTTTGCCACATCCGGTATAATACATCTACGTGATATCAAATAAATACTGATTCTGTATTGATGTTCATGATCTTTGTCAATCGCATGGTGAAAGAGCTGACTGCGTTGTTCATGCAGTTGAGATGAATGAGAATAGTAATGGGATAATAATCGTTTTCCAACGACCAAATGATACTTGTTGAACTGCAGTTGAATTAGTGTAACACGATTGGGTAGATCGATAAAGATTAATACACTGCGTATACTGAGTCCATCCGGTTTATCGTTTCGATCGGAAACGATAACAAGAATTCCGCAAACTCTACTAGCCTATTCCAATGTACGTCTTAACTTCATAAAAACAGCTTGTCATATTTCAACTACCAATAATATTTTTTATACAAAATATAATTTCACAAGCATATATAATACTACACAGGGACTACGTTCTATCTCATCGTATACATAGTAAAATATGAATATAGTAGCTTCTCTCATAACGTTAAAATCGACACTTCATAATCTTTACGTCCAAATCCATACGTCCTAATCTATACATCCAAATCTATACGTCCAAATCTATACGTCCACATCTGTACGTCCAAATCTATACGTCCTAATCTATACATCCTAATCTGTACTCTACATCTATATGTCCTAATCTATACGTCCCAATCTATACGTCCAAATCTATACCTCCTAAGTCATACGTGCAAATCTATACGTCCAAACCTATACGTCCTAATCTATACGTCCTAATCTGTACGTCCCAATCTATACGTCCTAATCTATACGTCCAAATCTATACGTCCCAATCCATGTGACCTAATCTATACGCCCTAATCTATACGTCCTAATGTATACGTCCAAATCTATACGTCCTGATCTGTACGTCTAAATCTATACGTCTTAATCTATACCTCCTAATTCATACGTCGTCATCTATACGTCTTAATCCATACGTCCAAATCTGTACGTCCTAATCTATACATCCAAATCTATACGTCCTAATCTGTACGTCTAAATCTATACGTCCAAATCTATACGTCTTAATGTATACGTCCTAATCTGTACGTCTAAATCTATACGTCCTAATTCATACGTCCTAAACTATACGTCTTAATCCATACGTCCAAATCTGTACGTCCTAATCCATACGTCCAAATCTATACGTCTTAATCTATACGTCCAAATCTATACATCCTAATCTGTACGTCTAAATCTATACGTCCAAATCTATACGTCATACTCCATACGTCCTAACCTATACGTCTTAATCCATACGTCCAAATCTATACGTCCTAATCCATACGTCCAAATCTATAGTAGTGTCCAACTTGCAAGTTGAATTCAGATATTGAACTAGAGTTCAATTATGCAACTTTTGGCTTCAGATAGTCACTACTCCCAGACGCTACACACATCATCTGGGAGGCTGCTAGCACCACTTGGTATTCTGCCAGCATTGCCTTGCATGCTACTAGCATCACCCGGGTTGCTTATAGCATCATATGGACTGCTACTATCATCATATGGGATGCTAGTAGCATTATCTTGGATTCTACTGGTGCCCTATAGCATACTACTAGCATCATCTTGGATGCTGATAGCATCATCTACGATGCTACTAGCATCATGCGGTATGCTACTATCATCACCTGGGATGCTACTATCATCATCTAGGGTGCTACTAGCATAGTCTATGATGCTACTAGGATCCCCTAGGATGATGCTACTAGCATCATCGAGGATGCCACAAGCATCATCGAGAATGCTGCTAGCACCCTCTAGGATGCTACTAGTATCATCGAGAATGCTGCTAGCACCCTCCAGGATGCTACTAGTATCATCGAGGATGCTGCTAGCATCATCGAGAATGCTGCTAGCATCATCTAGGATGCTGCTAGCATCATCTAGGATGCTGCTAGCATCATCTAGGATGCTGCTCGCATTATCGAGGATGCTACTAGCAGCATCTAAAATGCTGATAGCATCATTGAGCATACCACTAGTATGATTTAGAATGCCACTAGTATCATCGAGAACGCTACTAGTATCACCTTGGATAGCACTAGCACAACCTGGAATGCTGCCAGCATCGGAGAGAATGCGACTAGCAGCTTGGGAGTGTTGCAGATATTGTGTACACAGTGACGTGCATGGGTCGCGGCTCTTCGGGGGGCGCTTCGCGCCCCCACGCCGCGACGCTGAAATAAAAGGTGTGTTAGGTGGGCAGAAGCGCCTCCCCACTGAATATTCGCAGTTGCGTGGACCCATGTTTTTAATACCAGTCACCGGAGTAATATGTTAGATTTTTGCTTTTCACACATCTCAAGGCTTTTAACTGATTCTTCGAAGACAAGATGCAAAAAAGGGAAGGTACAAAAGGGAGGATGTGAGTGTGAGTGTGGATCTGGGTGTACTGTGTGTGAAGACAATGCATACACCCTCAGCCACATCGACACCCACATTCACACCCCACACCCACAGCCACACCGACGCGTACAGCTCACGACGTATAGATTTGGACGTATGGATTAGGACGTATAGATTAGGACGTACAGATAACGACGTATAGATTAGGACGTATAGATTAGGACGTATAGATTTAGACGTATGTATTAGGACGTATACATTGGGACGTATAGATTTGAACGTATAGATTAGGACGTACAGATTAGGACGTACAGGTAACGACGTATAGATTTGGACGTATAGATTTGGACGTATGGATTAGGACGTATAGATTGGGACGTATAGATTTGAACGTATAGATTAGGACGTATGGATTCAGACGTATAGATTACGACGTATGGATTTGAACGTATAGATTTGGACGTATAGATTTGGATGTATAGATTAGGACGTACAGATTAGGACGTACAGATAACGACGTATAGATTTGGATGTATAGATTTGAACGTATAGATTTGGACGTACAGATAACGACGTATAGATTTGGACGTATGGATTTGGACGTATGGATTAAGACGTATAGATTACGACGTATAGATTTGAACGTATAGATTAGGACGTACAGATAATGACATATAGATTTGGACGTATGGATTAGGGTATATAGTTTGGAAGATACTGCAGAGGAAATCCGCATAGTAAATCATAGTTTTATTTGTGATTTAGCCGTATATGGTATTTCCCTTGGAAAGGCTCTCTTGCTTTTTCATCAGCGTTTCCCGAAGAAATGATAAAGCGGATTATATGGAAAACGTCAGCTTACCATCTTCTTTAGCAACTGCAATTCTTTAAACACTAGTTGCTCTTCAAAACTCATTTTCTACAAATCCAAATCCAAAAACGCACGACAAGTTCATCCACATCCTCAAAAATTTCATTTTCTCACACCATAGCTTCACAACACGGGATTGGCTCGAGTACCACCCTGCAAAATTTCCTTCGCCAAGGACCCGCTTCGAAAAATGCCAGATTCCGCCAATTTGGTCGCCTCGCAATATATTTCATTGATGGCTTATATGGAAAAGGCCGTGATGGGCTCAATTTCGGTTGCGCGAAATCCCATTGGCTACGACCCCATCTCGGAAGTACTCGCATTGGACCAATTTTGGCGCTGAAAAATCACATCGACTGTTGGCCTATATCGAAAAAGCCTTCATTGGCTGAGCTTCAGTTGCGCAAAATCTCATACGCCGATGAGCCATAACCACAAACACGTGATTGGCTCAGCTTTCCTTGCGCAAAATCTTATTGACTACTATTTCACATCGAAAAACCCCTCATTAGCTAGTCCTCAGCTTCGCAACATCCCACTGCCTAAGCGCCCACATCTGAAAATCCTTGATTAGCTGGACTTCCATAGTGCAGTATCCCCTTGCCCGAGCGCTCATACCGCAAAACCTCTGATGTCTCGATTTTCGCTTCGCGAAATCCCATTGGCTAAGAGTCTATATCGCAAAAACCTCTGTTTGGTTCTATTTCGGCTTCGCGAAATCTCAATGACTAAGAGCCCATATGGGGATACCTCTGATTGGCTCGATTTTGTCTCCGCGAAATCTCATTGGCTAAGAGCCCATATGCGAAAACATCTGATTGGCTTGATTTCGGCTTCGCGAAATCCTATTGGCCAAGAGGCTATAGAGAAAAACCTCTGATTGGCTCGATTTCGGCTTCGCCAAATCTCATTGGCTCGATTTCGTCTCCGCGAGATCTCATTGGCTAAGAGCCCATATGTGAAAACCTCGGTTTGGCTTGATTTCAGCTTCGCGAAATCTCATTGGCCAAGAGCCTATAGGAGAAAACCTGTAATTGCTTGGATTTCGGCTTCGTGAAATCTCATTGGCTAAGAGCCTATATGGGAAAACCTCTGATTGGGTCGACTTCGGCTTCGCCAAATCGCATTGGCTAAGAGCCCATACCGAAAAACCTCTGATTGGCTCGATTTTGCATCCGCGAAGTTGTATTGGCTAAGAGCCCATATCGGAAAAATGTCTGATTGGCTGGATTTGCTCGACGCGCAATCCCATTTGTTGATAGCCCATCTCGAAAAACCTCTGGTGAGACTGGAAGTCAATTTTTGTGTATATTTTCACAAGGAACTCTTCTGAAGGTTAAAAAAACATTTTTCCGTTCTGTGCGAACGAACGAACGAAGTTACGAACGAAGTTACGAACAGACAAACCTAACTCGGTGTATGACCCTCCTTTCAGTAGAGGGAATTTAACAAAAAAAACATTAATTGTCCAATTCATTTATTAGAAGATGAATGATCGAATAGTTTCGATTGAAGTAAACAAATAAGTTTATTATGAAGACAAGTAAGTATTTCCAATGAGAATTTCTCATAATTAAACTAATACATTCAGAAAATTCCGACTCATTGAATTAATGAAAGAAATCGGAAATGTGTGTGCTCATAAAGACTAGTGCTTCAATAGAAAGACTATTTGTCGCAGCTGGATTGACATTTACTAAATGACGAATACGTTTATCAAATAAGTCAAATTTGCAAATATATTGTTTATTCTTTCTTCTTGTCTATCTATTAATATTAAGTACGTTTTGAATAATTAATGTTTTAAGTTTCTTTTGTTCAGCTTATCAAATAGTATGGTGGTCGAATATTCTGATTGACTTTTTTCTTTGTTTTGACTCTATTGATATATTAAATCTTGAGAGAAACGAATGAAATAAGAACTATGGTTTGATTCACTGGACATAGCTACGAGGAAAGTAAAAGCGACTTCTACTGAACCACTTTTAAAGTAATTCAAAACTAACTGTATTGAAGCCCGAATGAAAATTTAATAGATGAACAATTCATACAATTGTGTAGAATTTTATAATCATCTCTAAAGTTATCAAGATAACATACAGTACAAAACCCTTGATACTAATTATTCCTTTATGTATTGCTGAGCTAAACTTGAATTAATTGATGTTTGTACAGAACAAAATCAGTATTTTTGTCATTCATAATTTGTGTAAATTTATTGTGCCATAGAATTTCAGTCTTTTTTTCTGCTATGTGAATATGTAATTAGATAAAGGATTTTGTAGAACTAACTTCATGATATAAAGTTAGGTTTTGAGTTGAATAACTTTTAGCTAAAATAAAAGAAAAAATGAGCCACATGCAAGTTTTGTATTGATTTCAGTTTGGAGTTGTTTCAAACATCTGCTTATATTACAGAAAGTTTGAATTAGAAATAACTCATGAATACAGATTTTCAAAACAAAATGACCTGAAATTCTAATAAACTGTATTTTCGAAATTCCCTATTTTCTCTATTAAATATCTAAAGCAGGAGGGATCACTTTGTTGTAAGCCTCTACAGTAGAAGTTCTGATTTTGGCAAATTTTAGTTTTCTAAAATATGAATTTAGTGATCCTGATCTATGGTTGCCTACGAAGAAAAAACGCTTCAAGTTACATGCAATTGCGAAGCTGTTTTCCTCATTTTGGACAGTCGCAATCTGCAAAAGCAGTATATAATTAGATGTTCAATATAATTCTTCCATAACGTGGATCACCGAACATTATTCAAGACATCATCAACATTTTTCTTACTTTTTAGTTTACATATTAAAAAGACAAGATCAATTTTTAAATAAAATCTTATCAGGAACTTTTCTATCTATCGAAGGACAAACATCAAATGAGAATAAGAAAAGTTGACTGTCGAAGTATTGTTATTCCAAACTTTCGTTCTCCACATATCGAAATTTTACTGAATCTTTCAGCATATAAACATGTAGTCCGACTCAAATCGTCTAGAAAATAGAAGTTCGACTTTAAACTTTGCGCGAACAAAGTTTTTAACGAGATTCGTTAATATGGAAAATATCGAATATTCAATATCTCAGAATAGGAAAAAAAGAACTAGAAAGTTACAACATGTCCAAAGAACTAATTTCATGTTCATGTAAAATTTGATTTCGAAAGTCGATTTTTCATGTGACCTGAGTAGGACTACAGATTTCTGTTGAAAAGTAAAGAAAGCCCATAAAGCAAAACCATTCTAAACTTTTCTATTACTCATTGAATGAATATCATCTCACTCGAAAAACATATTGCTGTTTCAAGTTGAATTTTTATTCGCTCTATTTTGATTGATATGATCTATTTGCCAAAAAAATTTAACAATATTTTTTCAATTTCGACTTCATTTATCTCTTTTTTTTAGGATACATTTACGAAAGCTGTTCATCATTAGGATTCGTCGTCATTTATACAATCCATTCAAGAACCTAAGCTCGTTGAAAATTACCTTTAATTCTTTCATTTGATTTCTATACTTTTACAATGAATGTATAAACTGATAAAGAAATGATTATCTTTGTTTTCTCAAAACAGAAAACTTGATATATTATTATCCTTTTTTGTTTCTTATCGATGATTAATCTACTTTTCGGAATAATCTTCTGGAATACTATTCTTGTTCGTAGTATTTTTTTTTTCTTTGTGTAGTGATCAGGTGTGATGCAAAATAAGAACTCATAATTGAAAGAAGAAAACAATGCATTTTTATGACAAATGAATGACTCATCTTTTATAGTATATGAAAAACTTTAGACTACTGTAGAAATATCCGTTGAAGAAATCGATTTTAATCGATCATCAGAAGAAGTTGAGAAGGCTTTGAATCAATGATCAAAGACACTATCAATACTCAATGAATCAAAATCGAATGAAAACATGTAAGAAATGATTCATCTCTTGTTGAAATATAAAATATTTGTGTAACTGAAACAATTTTCTATAAATAGAGTAGGTTCAAAGACTTCAACAGAACTGCTTGTATTAAGATCTTCAGAAAACATTTTATTTGATAGAGCAAAATAGGGCGTCATCAATTTCTCCATGTACTTCCTTCATCAACTTGTTTTCGATTTACGGAGAGCCTGAAAGACAGTTCGACGAAGAAAGTTCATGAAGAAGTCGGAGACATCTCATTTTGCTCTATCCAATAAAAATTTCTCTCAAAACCTTTGAACAGATACGAGAAATTTGGTTTTGACTGTCTTGATTTTCCGTAAGTCCTCATTCAAGTGATTATGTTGAGACCGTCGCGCCTACTAATCCTGATGAAGAAGGCTTTTAGCTGCACAAATGTGTTTTTAAGATATAGCTGCTATAAACTTACTCGTCTTGTGATAAATATTTTGATTTATATAAAAAAATTTATAGATGGCTTCACTAATAACGTTGAACAATTATATTGTGATACTTGTCAACGGTACAGAACTTGTTTGCATATTTTTTTTTTCTAATTCTTTATACATTCATGTATTTGAAGTTTTCTGACAGATCATTATATAGCTTGTACATGTCCAGATGCAGCATACAAATTTGATGACGTTCGTAGTGATCAGCATGATAAGTGTGAAAAATTAATTAATGATGTTGAACGCATTGATCCAAAATGTCAAATTTGTCATAGCACACTACTAATTAGAAAATTTGAACATTTGTTTCATGCCAATTGGAAAGATTTTAAGAATGAAAGAAAATTGTCAATTTACATATGATTAGAATTTCTCTACCAAGTTATGGTTGATTTTTTTGTCAGACTTCTCGAAATCGATCAGTCTATGGTCAATTTATCCAAAACTACATAGTATAGAGGAGAATGATGTCTAGATTCGAACCTTCTAGCTCTCACATACATGTTGACATTCATAGTCACTCATCCATGATGACTACTCTAGACATGAGCAGTACCATGTCTAGACTCTTATAGAGATAATCCGTTCTACTCTACTGCATTTCCAATTATTAAATATTTGAATTTTCAAACTCAACGGGGTAAAAAACAAGATTCTCTTCATTCTTACTTGGATGTCATAATAATCTATAGTTTTAATGACAAGATGGTCGAAAAAATCACAACTAACTACGGGCTCTATATGTTCGAAATGAACACTTTCAATTTATCAAGTATATTTTCATCAATTCAATTAAAATCTTCTTTGTTTAACATTGATTGTAAACCAGTTAATTTAGTAAGTTCACGAAATTCTTTTATAGTAAATGACAATATTTGAATTAGTCTACGTCGACCAACAAATATCATATGTCGTATTCGACTTTGACGAAATGTATCAAGTACTACGATATCAATAATACCTGTTTTAGCTAAATCTTCAATAGATGAAAGAAGAATTTTGAGTACAATCAAAATGCTACATTTCCCAATTCCATAATAACAGTTTGATCTGTTGTACAATCAAGTTGTTATACTCAAAATTGAGTATTTTCTGGTACACTTGTTTCAAAAGGGTGTGAGTACGTGTGTGGGGTGTGGATGAAGAGTATATTCACACGTACACCCAGACCCACACCCAGTATATAATATCAGCATTTTAGACTTGATAAAACCTGTTTTTTTTGCCAATCTGTTTGTGATATCAAGCAAATAAACAGAGATACAATGATAGACAAGTTTTATCGTCTTCTAGCTACAAATTATGTCAATATTGGCTATTTATATCTTAACAAGAATGTAAACTATAAAGTAGAAATAAAAAATATCTATCTTCATTATTTGAAATAATCAACATTAAAATGCAATCGTAAAAAAACTAATATTTTCTTTTTCGCTCTGTTTATTTTTAGTTTCTTCTCAACATTAAATACCAATAGAGTATGTTTTATATAGAAATACATTTCTTCATTGATCTTCTATAAATAATTTCAAAATTATATGAAAATACAAAATAAAATTTATTTATTGTGTCTTCATGTTCACTACACAATATTTTGGAGTGAATATCTGAAATGCTCAGATACGAATAAAGCAAAAGAATAGTTCTTTTTTTTATAAAGTTATTTTTATAATACAAAATTCAAGTAATTCTTCTGTTGTTAACACAAACTATTTTGCATTATGCATTTTCTTTTTCAAGTAATCACTAAGTTTTATTTGATATTAAGGATACGATCATATAAATGCACACGCTGTTCTTTTCCTTCTCGTTCACATCTGCGAAAAGAAAGAGAACTGATAAAGACCAGTTCCAAATCTGAGTAAAGGTATATAGATAAATCTGTATCCAGTTATGCTACCAGAAATTTAAATGTTGGCTATGTATGCATATGGATGGTATGGTAATTTATAAAGAAGAAAACTCTAACCTGTATGGGTTATTGTAAAGGATTCAAACAATATAGTGAAATCAAATTGTACGATCTTGTATGAAGGTGCAAGAATCTGTTATTGATTGACTTGGATCCATTCGTTTGTGCTAAAACTTTTAGAATGTAATAATTGTTATGAGATCTGTTATTGGGAGAGAGTTTCAAATGGAGACTCGTTATTACAGTTTTTTTGCTAATATCCTGCAATATGCTGAAAATTTAATAGAACAATCATGAAAGGCTTAAGAGCACGAACATGTTTAATGTTTTCATCATGACTATGAGTCCTACTTATGAGCTCGAACAGAGGATATCAGTTGGAGAAGTTCTCTCAATATCTATTTGTTGATAAATAGGACAAAAAGATGTTTGCTCATGTTTTTACCAGAGTCATACAAATTATATTTAAAAAACAACACGATTAATATATTATCTAGTTTATATTCGATCAAAAGTTTTCTTTTCTCTAAGTTATTATTCAAATCATAACACAAAAACTAGGAAATATTTGATACTGTTCGAGAAAATATCTATATGAAAAAAATATATATCTTCACGAATTTTTAGGTGTAGTGGCAGAAATTAGTGACACGATTAGATGTTTTTTTAGTTTTACATTTGGTTCTTGTCGTTGTAACATTTCAGCAGCAGCATGATGAAAACCTGATTGATTAAATAAAAATGCGCTAACATGTCCATGAGGAATATATCGGATATGAATACCAGGTCATACATCATTCATATGTGAAATACGATCATGTGTACAAGCAATAAACATAACATTAGGTATATTTGATTGAATTAGGCGTGAATAATTATGTAAAGATGTAAATTCATCCATAAGAAGACGCATCATATCTTTAATAAGATCGAGAACAATTTTATTTGAATCTATTGATCAATTTCGTTCACGTAAATAATCATAAAATGTTTGAGAGGCTTTATTTTTATAGAATTATCGAGAAGGAGGATCAAGCCATCTAAAATATAAATATATACACAATGGCTACCAAAATTATTCGACTTTTACTCCATAAAAAACCGTCCTAGAGAGTTCAAGTACTAGATACTGAGAAATTAGGCTTTTGGGTTGTCTAAAAAAATCCTAATTTAGGGAATCAAATAATCAATGTTTTTAATTTATATTCTTTTTGTAACATGGTTTGCTCTACTTGAATCATTATTTGAAATTATGATAGATACTGTATATCCATTCATTAAATAGATCAAATAATAGAATTGAATCTTACTTTGTAAATGCTAATGAAGCTATATGTTCACCAAGAGAAAAACCATGTAGAATAGCTGATGTTAATTTCATTTTTTGACACCAATGAAGTAGTATAAGTGTTTCTAAAACAAGTACTTCCATGATATATAAATTGGTAACATATAATAATGATGAATGAGATTGATCTGGTGGTTTTCTTAAACCATAATATGGATTTTCAAGAAGAATTGAACATATAGGGTATTGATTAATTAATAGAACTGCAATAAATAATCTTCGTCGACTAAAACCATGATCACCTGTTCCAGCATAACAAATTCCTATTGGAATTGAATCAATACCAAAACGATGATTACGTGATAGAACAAGTTGAAAATGAGCTGTAGCTACTTGAGATGGAACCTATTTAAATAAATATAACAGAAGAAAAAAGATAATATTAATTAAATGATCAAAATAATTTTAATTACTTACCAAATGTGGTAAATAATTGACAAGTGGTGAACGAAATCGAGTATTTATATAATTTTGATTACCTTTTTGTTTTTTGTTTAATTATTTCAACAGTATTTTCCTGTACATTTTCAGCTGGTACAAGTTCTAAACACTCATCTCTTACACCAATTTTTTCACGTCGATAGGTAAAAATTCCTTGTAAATGGAATGAATTTTCCCAACCACGTACAAATGATTGAGTTAATATAAAACGTCGAAAGAGATTATCGAAATTCATCGTTCCAATCGTACTCGAATCTTTAATATCATCTAGAGAATTGTTGATTTGATCCTCTTTTTCTTTAATCGAACAAAAACCAGGACAATACAATGCTTTAGTATTCTCAATAGTGTATAAACACATACATACAAAAAAAACTCTTATATGTTCTTTTTATTTTCGTAAATCAATCTCGTTAGTTTACTATGAAAACAAAAAACAATATTTTTATTGCATAGTACCAGTAATGTTAAGTGACATTTGAGGACCATGTGGTATATAGGCGCTGTTTCTTGATTTTGATAGTTGATTTGCAATACCTTCAGCGGCTTCAATTCGTCGAAGTTCGATCAAACCTAACATGAATATTAAAACAAAGTAAGACAGAATAATAAAAGATATTCGAAAATTTACCATCACCAGCTTCATCTAAAGCTTTGCCAATCAAATCAGCTGCACGAGCATCACCTTCTGCTGCAATAACATTTGCTTGACGACTTTGTTCCGTCTGTTTTTTTTTATCAAAAAAAACAAATTCATACAAATCTTATTCTTATTGCTTTACTTTTTCGACTAAAAATCGTTGTTTTAATTCAACAGCACTTGTAAATTCAGGTCTAAAACTTAAATGTGTCTAATTTAAAGAAAAAAACAATATAATCAACTCGAGACTCTTTTTTGTTGTATCTTACAATTGAAATATCATCAAGTAATAAACCAAATTGAGCAGCATGTTCTGTTAATAATTCACTAACACATTGAAAAATAAGTGTATGTTGTGTAATCAATTCAATAGCATCAAATTGAGACTTAGTACAACAGATTTTAAAACTTCATTAATAATCAGTGATAAAACATGTTCTTCATAATCTAAACCCAAATTTGCAAAAAATTTTCGGTAAAAGTTCAGCTCTTGGTCGATGAAGAATACGTAATGTTATATTAATTGTTTGTAAACCTAAAATAAAAATAATAAAATGTAATTTATGCATATTTCATTTATACGAAGAAAAAATAACGGAGACTTCCGATTTTAAGTTTTATGAAGTATTCTAAGATTGTTGAATGATGAAAGTGTAGAGGTGTAAACCGATCAGTTTAGTCGCCATCGATGGCCACAAAATTTTTTAAGATACCTCAGCCATATACATTCATTGATGTTTCAATAGACATCGTATTTATCTTCTTTTTTTTCGCGAGCTTACATTTTCCTCATGTTCACCTCTCTCCTGAAGTTGACTGTTTTCTTCTAGCTTTTATAC
>CAJNOL010003278.1:0-24518 GCA_905250125.1 Rotaria sordida | reverse complement strand
TTTTTTTATTTTTGTTAGTTGGACAAGATGAATTCAGTTGTATTGTTATTGGTCGAAATTCTATTGGAATATATAAAGAAAATGAACAAATATTAGAAATTGATTCACCATTACTTCAAGTAGTTATCAATGTATAAATGTTGTAAACATTTTCTTTTCTTCGTGTATTTTAGGAAACAACATCTTTAATAAGTTATTGTCCAATTGATGATGGTCGTCGATATTTAGTAACTGATGATTGTGGTAAACTTTATTTACTTATTCTTGAATCCAATAAACATAATGGAAGTTCATCAACAACAATTACTGATTTAAAAGTAATATAAAAAGAAAAAGAAAATATTTAGTTTAAGTTTTTTTTTTTTAGTTGAATCTTCTTGGTGAAATATCAATTAGTCGATATATAATTTATTTAGATAATAGTGTTGCTTTTATTGGTTCAAATTTTGGTGATAGTCAACTTATTCGAGTATATAAAATTCTTTTTTTTTATGAAGTTATTTTTTCAGGCTTTTTATTTTGTTTATAATTTAGCTTCTTCCAGAACCACAAAATGGTAGTCATTTAGAATTACTTGAATCATATACAAATCTTGGACCTATTCTTGATATGTCTATTATTGATCTTGAACGACAAGATCGACAAGTTAGATGCAAAATAATTCTATATTATATATTGAAAATTATTTTCGTTTTTTGTTTATGTATATAGTTAGTAACATGTTCAGGATATGCAAAAGATTCATCATTACGTTTTATTCGAACTGGTATTGGAATTCATGAACATGCATCAATTGATTTACGAAATATTAAAGGTTTATATTTCATTGCGTAGAAAATGAAGACTTGATTGTTTTTTTATATTATGAAATTTTATGAATTCATAGTAACGTATGATGCGAAAGTCTTAGTATGAAATATTCATTTCTTTATTCGGCTATTAAAAGGCAACGTTAGTTAGAATCAAACTTTTTTAGATCTTTCCAAATATGTGTTTACAATTTTTTTCTGGGATAAGATTCAATAATTAAAGGGTAGTCGAAACGTTTCGACCACTCTTATGAGGAAACATTTTCAAATGATTATTCACTTTTGAATTTGGATTCAATGCATAAGGTAGAGTCCAGTGAGATATGAAAAACTTCAAAAGGATAAGTCCCCTTATGCACTCTGTTCAGAGTTATAGGGGTTCTACTAGAATTTTAGTTTCTGCCATGGTAGATACTAACAAATCGAATAATGGTATTTCCATCTGAGATTTTGCTCATAGACAAATAAACCTGTCTATGAGTAAAATCTCAGGCCGGAATACTATTATTCGATTTGTTGATATATTCCATGCTTGAGACTAAAATTCTAGTAAAATGTCGATGACTTATACTTCGAAATGCATAAATGTAATTTTCATTTTACTAATCTTTAGTGAAGATTTTCATGTTACATTTTTTTTGAGAAAAATAAAACAAAAATTTTTTTTGTTCAATAAAATTTCTAAGTGATGTATGAGTTTATTAGATTGACATTTGGTATAAATATCAATAATCAAATTTTATGATTTATTGACATTGTTTTCGAATGAATTCTTTTAACCTTTATAAAATATTGTTAATCATTTTCTCAGATTTTTCTACAGTAAAATTTTTCTATATATTAATAATCTTTTTATTTGACATATTCATATTTACCTAAGTCTTGTCAAAACTGTCGGAAAGATAAATCGAAGCAACTGACATATTAGAAAATAGATTAGAAAAAGTAAACTTCATAAAATTAGGCGATTATCAATATGAAAGCTTTTAATAATATGAAATCCCATTAGACTGCAAATATAATTAGAAAATATGATGAATATTATTTCATTAAAATGATAGGTTTGATAAAAATAAACTCTGGGATCAAAAAAAAATATATAGGATGAAAATGTTTACTCGAACTTACAAAAATGAGTACTATATTTATGCATTTCGAAGTATCTTTTGTTTAGATGATAGCTCTAATCTTGACATATTTTGACCAATTAACCATTTATAAGTTTGTTATAAATATCATCGATTTACTGATGAGGGGTCGAAACTTTTCGACCAATCTTTATCATCAGATTGTTTCGAAAAGGTCTAATTGAGTGGCTGTGTAGAATACTATTCTGATCAATTTCAAAATGTGACACAGTTTTTAATAGTTCAGTTTTCTAGAGTAATGTTTGCTCTACAAAGTGTGCTATTTATTTTTGTATTTTTTAAAAGTTATTTTTGAAACAGTGATTTCCGATTTTCATAGAAACTAGTTTTTTAGTGAAAATCCATAGATGAGATTTTGCTTATTTGTAATATCTAATTCAGTGCTCTACAATAATGTTGAGTTGAAGCACAAACTAAGGACCGCACCAAAACCGTTGTTTTACTTTGTACAGATACAATTTTGACTTTTTTTTTTGCAAAATTTACTATTTCACCAGTTGTCTTTCAGGGGCCGAAACAATGAATGAATATTTTTTGCTAAGACTTTCACACAATAGATTATTTATTTTACTTTCGAAATTGATGATATTATTAATATATTTGAAAAACTTGATTGTGGAAAAAAATGAGTTTGATTAATTTCCTTTTTCTTTTTGTTTTCTAGGAATTTGGGCATTAAAAATTGATAATCAATATGATAATCATCTTGTTGTTGCATTCTTTGATCAAACAAGGTGAATTTTGTCTTTTACTTTTTTTTTGTTACTATTATATTATTATTATTAGATTATTTCATTTACAAAATGATGAAATTGAAGAAATTGAATTACCAGCATTTGATTTTCAACATCAAACATTATTTTGTACTAACGTTACATCTAATCAATATTTACAAGTGAAATTTTATTTCATTAAAAAAAAAAGAAAAAGAAAATGAATTTTCATTTGATTAGATAACAACTTATTCAATACGTTTAATTGGTAATAATGGTCAAAATTTACTTCTTGAATGGAAAAATGAAAATAATGAAATAACAGTTGCTTCATCAAATCAAACTCAATGTGTATGTGCTATTGGAAATGAATTATTCTATTTTGAAATTGGTCCAGCAAGTTTAAAAGAAATTAGGTAAATTAAATTATTAAAAAATAAAAATAAAAAAAGTGATTTTCAATTGATCTTTTTTCTTTTTTTTTCCAGTAAATGTCAATTACCATATAATATTGCTTGTTTGGATATAACACCATTAAATTCTCGAGATGAACGAACTAATCTTTGTGTTATTGGTCTTTGGACACAAATATCAGTTTGGATATGTCGATTACCAACACTTGATATTCTACATAGAGAATCATTAACATCAGGTAAATTTAGAGTAGAATTTTTCAGAAGTCGTCAAGAGTGGAAGAGGAAGGAATGACTCAAGAGACTGATTGAAAGATTTTTTTTTAAAAGCTAATTCTGTAGCATTAGAATCAGCTGTTTTTTCTTTGGTAATTCCCTGAGGACATCTCAAGTCACTCTTTGTTTATCTCTCAGTGATACAGAAGATGGATTCTATCTAATCATAACAATCAGTATTAGGATTGAAAAGTTATTGTTACGTTACTAGTTACCCAGTAACGGGTAACGGAAGATTTGTGAGTTTATCAAGGAAAGGCTATTTTTTCAAAAAGATACATTATAAAGTTTGATGAAAGATTTTCTGAACCAACAGAATCAGTTTTTTTCTTTTGGGAATTAGCGAACAAAAACCGTTGGAGAAAAATGAAACATTTTCAAGATTGAGAGTCTCACTTCTATCTACACTCGAGATAACCCTAATTAAGAGACATTCTGTTTTGTTTCGAACAATCTAATAAGATATTAAAATTGTAAACATTGTCATTATATTGTTTTACTTTTAGACACATTACCACGATCAGTAGCAATGATAACCTTTGATGGTCAACCATATGTTTTTGTTTCATTAGCTGATGGTCCTATTGTTTATTATTTACTTGATATTGAACATGGTTTATTATATGAACGAAAAAAAGTTCCATTAGGTACAAAACCTACAACATTAACTATTTGTCAACATACAGATTTATCTTCAACATCAAATAATTCACGTACTGTTTTATTTGCTTGTAGTGATCATCCATCAGTTATATCATCAACAAATAATAAACTTGTTTTTTCATCTGTTAATTTACGTGAAATTGTTTGTATGTGTTCATTTAATTCAGAATATTATGGACCAAGTTTAACATTAGTTACTGATATGGGTGTTATACTTGGTCGTATTGATGATATACAAAAGTTACATGTACGTTCATTAATATTAGGTGAATCAGTAAAACGTATTGCTTATATGGATGAAGAAAAAATTTATATTATTTTAACACAATATATGGATTTATATCAAACAGATAATATTGCACCTATTAGTAAACAAGCATATCAAAAAAATAGATTGTACAACTAATATAGAAAAAATGAAGGAATTGACAGAACAACAACAACAAGATGATGCTTATAATTCAATTGTTGTTCTTGATCAACATACACATGAAGGTAAGGATTTGTTTTCTGATTGAAAGATATTTAGTATTGTAATTGTATATTTGCGCGTTTAAAGAATCCAATGAAGTGATTTGGTCTAATGACACTTTAGAATGCTAAGAGAAAAAGAAGTTTATTGGACGATAAATGTAAAGAATTTAATTGATAAATTATACCAGAGTCTAGAACAAGTTCTCAGACAAATCAATTGTATATCTAAGTTTTTTTCTGACCATGAAATGCAAATATCATAATATTCGATGAAGTATTTTTGCTACTGAATGATGAGAAATGAATTTTTTTTTAATATCATTTTGATTGATCAGAATTATGATTAATAATAGATTGTGACTACATCATTCATTTATTTCTTTGGTTTTTTTTAAGGGGAAAACGACAGATTTCTGGAATTACAACAGACATCCTTGGACTACGAAATCCGCCGTTTTACCGTTTAGAAAAGTAGATCTGTTTCAGTCTCGAGGCTAGCATCTGTTGGATCGGATCTGGCTCGGAAAATTTTGGATCCGACAGATTCTTCTCTACACTGTAGTGTAATTAGCAAGATATTTTAAATTCAGACATAATTTTGTGTTGTGCAATGAAAAATCTAAAGGAATTATTCATTGATTCAACATATACTATAAGAAGAATCGAACGACAGGATTTCTCTCTTGTAAGCCAACTATGTATGCATCTTATGAAAAAGTATAGTCATCAAAATGGTCAAATTCAATACTCTTCATCTTAATACAAATGAAATATAATAGATTTCGAAATCAGTATATTGCTAGATACATATTCTAGACTTTTTTTTTTGCGAGTATTCTACTTTCAATATAGAATTAATTTCTTATAGCTAATCGATTTTTCTCGATTATTTTTAGCTCATACATCTGTTAAACTATTAAATAATGAAGAAGCAACTAGTCTATGTGTACTAACATTTGCTGATGATCCTTCAATACCATATATTGCTGTTGGTACAACAATTGTATTTAATGATGAAGATGTCCCAAAATGTGGTCGATTAATTTTATTTCGTTATAAAAATGGTCATATGAATATGGTTGCAGAAAAAGAATTAAATGATATACCATATAGAATGTTACCATTTCAAGGCAAATTACTTGTTTCAATTGGTACTTCAGTAAGAAAAATTAGATTAATAATTTTTTATTTTTTATTTTGATTAAATTCAATGAATATGTAGATTCGATTATATAAATTTTCATTGGAAAATCATGAATTAATACAATTATCGAAAACATCTATAGAGTGTGTTGAATGTTTAGAATTAAAAGTTAAAGATGATTTTATATTAACTGGTGATTTAATGAGATCATTAACAGTCCTTCGTTATAATGTTGATGAAAACAAATTTGAAAATGTAAAAATTTCTAAAAGAAATTCTTTTTCTACTAAATTATATAATTCTGATATCTAGATTGCACATGATCCTCATCCGCAATGGACAAAAGCATGTGAATTTATTGATGATGATACATTTGTATGTGCAGAAGATGGTGGAAATATAGTTTCATGTCATAAAAATAGTGGTTCAACTAAAGAACAAGAAAGAAATATATTAAATGAACTTGGATCATATCATTTAGGAGAAGAAATTAATTTATTTCGACGTGGTAAATATAGTTCGTTATTATTATTTATTTTCTTTTGTTATTAAATCACGAACCTATTGTAGAACTTACATATGTTTTCAAAGAAAATAGTGTGTGTAAGTTTTAAATCGAAGTTTTGCAGTTCCACTCGCTCAACTTTCTTCCAGTTGCAGATCATAGCAATTGAGAATAACAGACGTCAAACTCTTTTCTTCAAGTTTCTTGTCAACGGAAAAACGATAGTACTTCGACTGTCATTGAACTTCGGATGACTGGAATATACCTATGAGTATTCGAAATAACACAATTTCTGATTTTTATGCAGATAAAAATTTATATGTAAGATGTCAAGGATAATGAATAGTGATGTATTGATTTGTCACGGTCATCATATGTTCAATGTAAAAAAAGCGTGAAGTGATCAAGATATAACTTTACGATATAATCAATATTACCATTTGTAAGCTTGTCAAGGTATATAATAGTGCGTTGAATTCTGCAATAGATATAATGAATATGTACAAAAAGTGTATTTGCCAGTTAAGTCAATGATTAGAATAATAATAATAATAATGTTAAGCTTTAAAAAAGTGGAATATAAAAATGATAAGTTACAAAGCAAATAGAAAAAAAATTCTGTTCGAAATGCAGAAATAAATAAGAGATCGTTTTTTTGACGATCGATTATGCTTGAAAAACAACTAGTCTGCTAGAGATTTTTTCTGTTACGTATCTTGTGTTAATATAATGAGGTTGAAGAATACATGTGAGTTCTACATTTCAATTTCAAAGAAGCTGTACTAACAAGTTTTCTCTTTGAAATGGATAATTTAGTATTATAAGAATATTTTCTTTGACAACATCAATAAGTGTAAGATTCGTTTGCATTTTCTTCAATCGATTTCTAATAAAAACTTTGATTGAATGATATATAGATGTTGGAAATGATCTCTTGAAAACCGCGATTATACAAGGTAGATTTTAGTTTGTCTCATTACGTTTATATAGAATAGAAATGTACAAGGTAATCTTTTATCATACTCTGACTGAGAAAAATTTGCTAACTCTTATCATATCCTATCCTGCAGGATAGAGTAAGGTAGTCTTGCACATCTATAATATAGCATAAAATATTTTTATATGAATAATTCAAATAATTTTTCTGAGCTTAATCAAAATACAAAAAAAGAAAATATTTTCATTAATAATTATTGTCGTTCTAAAATCTATTACATATATCTTATAGGTTGTCTTGTTACACAACAAACATCTGAATCGGCGATTACACTTGAAACATGTATTTTAATGGGTGCTATATCTGGTTATATTGGTCTTCTTCTTCAATTACCACCAACATTATATAAATTACTTATGTCATTACAATTAGCATTAGCTGAATATGTTCCAAGTGTTGGTAAAATCGATCATGGTACATGGCGTTCATTTGATTCTGATGGACGTTCAAATGTTTCATCTGGTTTTGTTGATGGTGATCTTATTGAAACATATCTTGATTTACCAAAAACTGTTCAACATGACCTTATTAAAGATTTACATGTATGTTTTGATTTATTTATTTAGTTTGAAATATTTATTTATTTAATTTAGGGAGAAAATAATGTTCAATTAAATGCAACTGTTGAAGAATTAGTCAAAATAATTGAAGAACTTGCACGAATACATTGAACAGAATTTAAATTATAGTCTTTTCTATTTGCATATTGAATTCTGTTGCTTTTCTTTTTGTTTGTAACCCTTGATTTGATTGAAAAAGCCAAATAAAAGGAGCTCCTTTTTTATTATTATTTAAAATAATTTATGAAAACAAAAGTTAGTCAATATATCATTTGGTTTTTTTTTTCGATGATAAATGTCGATGTATTGACAATGTCAGCCATTGAACTTAAGTTCTGATATTATTTCAATGAAATTTGATAGTAGAAAAAAAAAATGAAACATTTTCTTAATGATAGTCATCCATGAAAGTTATGGTTGGTAATAAACATGATAGAACTATTAGTATGCATAGATCAACATTGAAGATATGCACAATTATTATAGGCTTTTTTTTCTCTTGTCGATTACGATCAATCAACTCCGATTTCTAATTTTATATGTACGTATATGTATGTACATTCAGCCAACCAAAGTCATCTATCTGTCAAATGAGCAATATATGTAAAAAAATGGGACGGTTCATTGATTTATCGGTTATTAGTTTGTTTCATTCGTTTTCATTGCAAACTCTTACATCATCAGTATATCTCGATTCACTTATATACCTACATACATTTGTGTGTATTGTACTGATAAATATGATGATGAACAACAGTGGAGGTTTTTATCCGGCACGTTATAATAAATCAACACCTTTCAATGGACTGTCCAATACTTTTACTATTGGCCGATCTTCTGTTCCACCGTTTTATAACGCGAAACTTCAACAAGGTCAACAGCAACAACAACAAAAACCTAAAAAACATTTAATAAATGAACAAAATCATGATACTATTTCAAATATTCCTTCATTTAAATTATATGATTTGGATACAAATGATAATAGTGAAATAATTCGGCTTATATTTTCATTTGCTGATGTTTCATATAAAAATAGACGTTTAAGACAAGATGAATGGGTTAAAATAAAAGAACAGATGCCATTTGAATATTTGCCTATATTACGTATAAATCATGAATTTATAATTTTTCAATTACATACTATTATACGTTATTTAGCAAGAGAGTTTCATTTATATGGTACAGGTCAACATGATCATGCTATTGTTGATATTGTTCATGAAACAATTCGTGAATTTCGAGAAAAAATTTTTCAACAAATTAATAATTCATCAAATAACAATGTTGAACAAACATTTCATCAATTAATAACACATTATTCAACAACATATTTACAACAATTAGAAAATTTTTATGGAATATTTAATCGTCAAGGTCCATTTTATTTAGGTTCATATATATCATTAGCTGATTTAATTGTTTATGATATGATAAATTATTTAATTAAAATTGATAAAAAATTACTTGATAGTTATTCTCATTTAAAAGAAGCATATCGACGTTTAGAAAAACATCCAAGGTTATTTAATTATATTAATGCAAAAATTAATAATAATGAAATTAAAAAACATCATCATAAATCTCCTTCAGAATCACGACGTCCTACAACAAAATCACCTATACCAGATGTACCGCCTCATCAACATCGACATCGATCATATGAAGGACATGAATCAGGTCATTATCATCATCATCGTCATCATCATCATCACCATCGTCATCCTCATCATCGAAATCATTCAAAAGAACCAACACCACATTCACATACCAAACAACGACCAATGACATTATCACAATCACCTAGTATTTCAACAAAAAATATCGAACCACCGCCAATTCCACAAACGAAACAACAATCAGTAAGACCATCACACTCACCTAGCGTTGCAACGAAAGGTATAGAACTACCACCACCACCACCAGTTCCACAAACCAAACAACGATCAATAAGATCATCAAAATCTCCTAGTAGTTCAAGAAAAGATAAAGAACTAACACCATTACGAGCAACTGATGTTATACCACCACCGCCACCACCAATACCACAGCCACCACCGCCCCCATCAATTACTCCTGAACATAAAATTTAATCTATAGATATTGGATTCTTTATATAAAAGCATTTTTTTTTCTTTAGCTGAACAAATAATAAAGCAAAAAAAAATTATTCATATGTTCTTTTTTTTTTCTTTATCGATGACCTCGTCCATGACAGTCATCACATAGTTCTGTATGTGTTTGACGACCATAACCATTGCATGAACAGTGTTTTGTATAATTCGACCAACTTGTTTGATCGTGACATCGACATATAGTACATTCATAATCAATATAAAGTCTTCCATGACCTGAACATTTCCAGCAACGTACTCTGGATTTACCTGTTCCTCCACGGCTATATGCTTCGTTTAGAAAATTGCTTAATCCTGAAAGTCGTGGTGGTTGACTGTATTCGGCACCCATATTAACTGCAAAATTCACCAACAGGGAGTTGTTTATATACAGATGTATGATTTTTTTCGCACGTGTGCTAATAGCAGGAATCTATAATTGTTCTTCGTTAAAATAATGGAAAAAAAACCAAAGATATTTGATATAACAGACGTGCTGATCAGTTGATCTTTTTGTCAAAGTTAATTATTCTATGCAAGATAACAGTAAACTTTCGATTAGAACGTGTCGAATGTTAATATATTTTATTTTCCATTTATGCTAAAATAATTTCATATAATCAAACATTTACATACACAACTTTTATTTAAAATATTCTATTTGTTAATTTATGTTTTGCACGTATTATTCTATAGAGTAAAGTTTTACATATAAAATACTTTGAAATCATATCTCATCAAATTCAAAATACTGTTTTTTTTTAATATTAAGAATATTAATCATTAAGTTCAACAATATCTATATTTGATAGAAGTTTATTCAAAAAATTGTCTTTCATGTGATATACAATACAAAGAAAGAAATTTCGATATTTATAAATTCTACGTATGACCATGCACAATTATTTCGAAGAGAAATTCATGTATAAGATATAATTAAATCTTGAGGGGAAAGGAAAAAAAGGCATAACAAAAGATTTAAAACATATCAATGAGATATTATTTGACGATATATTTATATCTCAAAAATATAGACTAAATCAATCGAAAAGAAAAAAAAAAGAAAACCAAACAAATCTAAAATTCTTTTTCTACTGCAATATCATAATGTCCATCATTTTCTTGATTATATGCTAATGTTAATACAGGTAAAGATTTCATTGATATTAATGGTTCATCTTGTGGACATATATCAATTAATGGACATTGACTAAGATTTGTTATTATTTTAATATTTATTCCAATTAAATTACTTATTGTTAATGGTAATATATCACCTAAAATTGATGAATAAAATTTATCCGAACGAAATTTTCGTATTTCATCATAATAATTAACGTCATTAATATATGGTTTATATTTTGTATGATTTATTTTCCATTCTAAACAAACTAATTTACGTAATGTACGTGCTAATTGTGTTATATTTGTAAATAAATTCTCAGGTAGATTTAAACGTTTTTTTATAGCTATACGAAAATAACGATCTTGATTAAATAATGTTATTAATTGACTAGCAATAGCAGTAAAAAAACAATTTCCATCACCATCAACTAATTGTCGTCGATAACCATAACATGAAAGATTTAAATCTAATTGTTCTTCAGCATTTAATGGTGTTAAAGATCTTTTTATTGGAGATTTTATTCTTTCTTTTTGTAGTAAGTCATTTGAATAAGTTTTTATTTCATTTGTTTGTTGATTTATTGTTTTTATTGGAAGTATATATTTAGTTTGATATGGTTGAGAATATGTATATGATAATATAGGTGTTTGTAAATAAATAATTGATGGTTGAGATGGTATGAAATTTAATAAAATATTATTATTATTATTACTACTATTATTATTATTAGCTGGTTGAATATAAAGATTTTCAATTGTATAAAGCATTTGGTCTGATATTCTTTATTGCTTATTTTATGTTTATTATATTGGTGTTATATAAGATTGAACAAAAAAAAACCGAGAATATGAAGAGTGCAAGGGACACGGTCGAATGAATAGGTATTAAAAATGAAAATCGTATGGTATACATGGACAAGGTCTTTTTAATCATTGTTGAACTACACTTACTAATCCTATATTTCTTTAATCACATGAAATACGTTATAGTGATTTTGATAGATACATAAAGATTAACTCAATGTAAATAAATATTATCATTTTTGTTATTGTAAAAGTTAAGTTTGTTTCTCCTTCTCTTTCTTCTTTTTCTATTTGTACGACATGATTATCAGTAATCGAAAAATAAAATTATGATGTTTAGATATATTTTACATTTTTGATTTGTTCTTCGAGAATGACTATGATGAATAACAAGTGCATTATAAAGAATTTAAATAATGACAATCGAGGTAATTCTTTTAGTTGTATGTTTTCTATCCGTCGTATATATATATAAGAAGAACGATGTTTATAGTTTCGTGTTCACTTTATCGACTGTGTTGTGGTCAGTTGTATTGATTTTATCTTTCGATTTTTTTGTGCGATAACGAATATGGTTAGTCTTATAATTTATATTGATATATTTCCTTCTTCATTTGTTTTTATAGTTGTCGCTCAGATTTGCATTACTTTTACTTATTGTCTTATATGTTAATGGTCAAACTACTGATATAAGTAATAATTACGACAAATTCTTCCTAGTTTTTTTTTCTGAATAATTTCTAATCTTTTAGATAGTTTAAATTCAACTAATGCAGAAAACAATGATCCTGTTGACAAACTTCATATTATTGAAGAAGGACAATACGAAAAATTAATATCGTCAAATGACGCGTATGTTAATATAATCTCTTCTATCATTACTTATTATTCATTTTTTCTTAGTAAAAAACCTCAATTAACTGAAAATCAAACATTATCTGTTCAACCATGTTTGTATTAATACATTATTTTTCATTCATTCAATTTGTTATCTTTCATTTTATTTTTCTTTTTTAGTATCATCACCATGTATTGGTGCTTATCCATCAAAAAAACTTGCATATAGAAAAGATAAAACAAAATATATTCTATGTAGTGATGAATTTCATTATGAAATCTTATCATGTTTAAATGATGGTGAATATAATGAACAAACAAATTCTTGTGAACGTATTATTACAACGATTAATAAATGTGAAGAAGAAAAACCATGTTTACATAATGGTCATTGTGTACCATTATTAAATTCAACATTTAAATGTATTTGTCATTCAGATTGGACTGGTGATAAATGTGAAATACCAATAAATTCATGTGTTAAAAATCCTTGTGGATCAAATGCTTTATGTCGTACATTAAAAATGATTGATTATGAACAAGATTATGTTTGTATTTGTGATCAATCTGAAAGTTATGGTCTTAATTGTCAAGATGGTATATTCATTAGTTTTATTTTTATTATTTCAAACAGTTAATTTTCTTTTTGTTTTAGTTGTACGTAATCCATGTTTAACAAGTAATGAACAATTTTTTCCATATGCATTTAGTCAACGTGCATATATTCAATGTGATGGTGATATTATTCATTTTCAACCATGTAGTACATTACTTTTTTGGAATCAAGAAGAAACAATTTGTGATCGTAAACGACCAACAAAAGTTCATTTACAAAAATTATTAACAAAATTAATATCAAAAACTAAGAATAAAAAACACCACGAGAAAATTGTAGAAAATATTAATAAAGAAATAATTACAACAACAACAACAACAACAACAACAATACAAAATGAACAAAAAAAGTACGAATAAAAACAAAAGTAAAAAATCTTCTTGTCGATTCAATCGGATGGGGTTGGTTTTTGATTGGTAGTAGAATTTTATTTAAAGTTTTCTTTTAGTACGACAAATAATAGTATTGTATATTATTATTGGTATCATGAAAGAAATTTTACATGTTACTAAATAAGAAAAATAAAAATGAAGAATTTTAAATAAGTTTTTACTACTAATCAAAAGGTCAACTCATTCGAATGAATCGAAGCGGAGATATATTACTTTCTCCTCGTAATGCTATTTATAGTTCACCATGTATTTTCTTTTTGAAAGAATTTTTATTCTTTATTTTTATTTATTTAATAGAAAAGATGAGAATGAAAATCATGATTCTTCGACTTTTATTCCAACAACAGTAACTCATACAGAAGAATTACAATCGAATATGGATATTCAACAAAGTAATAACTAAATATTCTATTTAGTATTATTCAATATTTGTTTGTTTTTCGTAGGTCTTGTAACTCAAAATGTACCTGAAGAAACTCCAGAATCATCAGGTATATTTTTTTCAAAATTTCCTATGTAAAAATTCATCAATCATTTATATAGAACCATTATTAGAATCAGTAGATTCAAAACAAATTCATCAAGACTCACAAATTGAAAATACCACATCACTTACGATTCCATCAGAACGAAATCAACCATTATCACAAACTAGTATGTTTTCTACTTAAACTAATTTATTAACTTCCCTATGAAACAAAAATCCTACAAAAAGTTGGTACACTCCATTGTACATAGTCTTTTGAGATAATTATTATTTGTATACAATAAGTGCCAATGTAAAAAGTAGACTGCTCAATAGGACTATCAAGTGATACTCGTCTAATTCATTTCTATCTAATCAATGTTTCTTCATCAGTGTTATCAATTTTTTGATATCATCTTGCTCAATGAAACTCTAGAATTGTAGTCTGATTTAAATGCTTACTGTTAATAAGTATTTTTTAATGAGAATGAATACAACTAAATACTATGGAGTGTACCAAATATTCATAGAAATAAGGATTAATGAGAAGAATTTCGGACTGAGTTGAAATTCTCATTTCTCATTAAAACTCGTTCTCTTGTCATTACAGGTATGCTACAATAAATAAACGTTTGAAATGTTTTGAATAAAATTCAAAATTAATTCTGTGTATTATATCAAATACAGAAAATAGGGCTAAGCTCTTCCTGTTTGAAAACAAACAAAAAAACTCTATTGAATTTTACATTTAAATTTTGTTGACATTGAGATAATGAATAATAAATAAAAATCTATTCAATTGATTTTTAATTATAGCTCAACAAGAATTAATATCAACTTCAACAGAAGTATCATCTACAACTGCTTATACTGATGATCAATCAGAAACTACACCAGAAAATCAACAACAAAGTATTTTTTCATTTAATCTATTCAAAAAATACTTTATTTATTTAGATTTTCCACAATCAAATCAAGTTTTTACTACTCAAAAATTAGATCAAACAACAGAAACAACAACAACACAAAATAATGAACATATTCTTCCTCAATCAACACAAGGTAAAAATTCTTTTTGACAAAAAATTCATATACATTTTTTCATTACTCAGAATCTTATACTACTCAATACCAACAACAACTTCAAAGTATAAACTTGTTTTTTTTTTCAATTAAATTTTGAACATATAAATTCTATTGAATTTTATAGAAGAAAATTTTCTTGAGACAACTACACAATCATACAAACCTATTCATTCACAAGGTTTGTCTATATCTTCATTCAATCTTCTAATATTTTTATCTACGATTTAGACTTTCAAAATCATGAAAAACCAATACAATCATGGCCAAAAATACCAGCAGATCAATTTACTCGAAATCAATTCTTAAAATCACTTCATTTAAATAGAAAACATAATCAAAATTTTGCTCCACAATCACAATCATGGCAAGGTAAGTTTCGTTTAAATAAACAAAATTCTCATATTTTATTGTGTACTAATTTAGGTTATCAAATCAATCGAATTCAACCATGGTTACACGGTATAATTTCTTTCTCTTCTGTGTCTTTTAGAATCTAATTCTATCGAATGTCATAGATCGAAATCAACAATCATGGGAAAATAAAGGAAATAGTTAGTTATATAATTTAGTTTATTATTAACAAAAAAAGAAAACATATTATTTATATAAATATAGATCAAATTCATCAAAATTCTATTCAATCTGAAACATCATCAATGAATATTGAACAACTTCCAGTGAAAAAAGAACAAAATTTTGTTAGTCAATCTATACAAAATCAATCATGGATACCAACCCATTATTCAGATCCAAATCATGATCAATTACAAAGTAAATATTTATTATCAAAAATAATTGTCTTACATATTTTCGATATGTAATATTATTCCATCGAAACAGATCATTTATGAAACGATCATTCGAAGTGATTTATCATGTTTGTCTTCATATTTCATCCAAAAGTAGAATAGATAGATCTTAAGAAGATATAGGAATGTTACTGAAACTTGTTGTCTATAGAAGATCTTGAATCTCCAGCGAAATCATACTTTTGAAATTTTGTTGAAATTAAGGCCTTAACTATAGAAAATTCATAACTCGATAATGTTATGTTGCGAACTTTTGAAATGAACTAGTCTAGTTTAGATCTTCATTTGGATTCAGATCGAAATTCAAAAGTATGATTTTACTGAAGAATTGTGGATAAAATATGAGAGCAAACACAGCTAATCATATCAATCAATTTCCTTGTTAACTATATTATTTTTTAATAGGAGAAGAAAAACTACAACACAACCAACAACAAGAAAAACAAAGTATGTACTTCTTGTTTTTATTTTTCATTTAATTCATTAAAATATCGTTTATTTATTTAGATCTTCCACAAACAAATCCAGTATTTGGTACTCAACAATGGTTAAGTAAGTTCCTGAACAATCTTTATTCGAAATAATTTATTTTTGAAAAATTAGATCGAATACCAGAAAAGAAACCACTAAATTATCAACATACTTTTACTCAATTACAATCAGGACAAGGTAAAATTCTTTTTTACGAAAAAATTCGTATATTTTCTCGTTAATTAGAATCTCATATCACTCCAAATCAACACGAATTTCAAGGTATAAATTTTCTTTTAACTAAAATTTTGAAATATAAATTCTATTGAATTTTATAGATCAAAGTCAAGAAACATTCCTTGAAACAACTACACAACCATACAAAATTTTCCTTTTACAAGGTTTATTTATCTCATCAATGATTTCTAATTTAATTTGATTTATTATCTAGGTTTTCAAAATCCACAAAAGCATGAACAATCACAGCAACATAAATTTTTCACTCAACAAATTAATGGTAAATATTATGTTTATACATATATATGATTTATAATTTAAATTCATTATAGATCAACCAATAAAATCTCATGTTAATCAACATATTAATTTTCAATCAAGACCATGGCAAAGTACAAATTTTTTATTACATATTATAAAAATCTATTCATATTCATAATAGGAATATCAAAACCAAGTAGAATACTAGAATTTCCATTAACAAGTAAATTATATATTCTTATAACTTTATATAAATATATGAGGAAGTATATTTTCTTTTAGATCGAAATAAAGACTACTCAATCATTGATACTTCTTCTCAAATACCAAATAGTCAATTTGAATTAAATCAACAACATCAAGGTATATTTATTAAATCTTTTTTTTTTTCGTTATAAAATATTTTATTTTTATTATTTTAGATTTATTTAATCAAAATTCATTTGAACAAAAACAACCATGGTCAAGCAATCAACAATTTCAAAGTAAGATTTTCTTTCGAAATTAATTTTCTATAATAAATAAAAATTTTCATAGATCCAATAAGTCAATCGAAAGACTTTGATGACTTAAAACTACAAACTTCTCAAGGTTTTACTACTCATCCGGTGGTATCTTCTCAAAACCAACCATCATTACAAACTGGTAAAAATAAAATTTCTTATATATTCTTCAATTCATATTATATTTAGGACAACAATTAAATGCAAATTCTTTTGAAACAACGACAAAATCTAACGAAAATATTCTTCCAGGTGAATTATTTATTCTATTCAAAGTCTTAGATTCATCGTTTTTTTTTATCTATTTATGAAGAACATTCAATACAACATCCACATCAATGGCAATCAAGTCGAACAGTTGAACAACAACAACAACATCAATCAAATCATAATCAAATAGAACAAGAAAAAGCTCAAGGTGTGCTTATTTATAATAATTCTAGATTTTAAATTTAAATTTATTTATCTAGATCCGTTACCGACTTTATCATCAGGATCATGGAACTACTGATCATAATCAATTACCTGCAATCGAAACAACACTTTTATTTTATCATAATTTAAAAAATAACAATCATTCAACGTATAAGTGTTCTTATTCATTTTTAACGATATGTATTTGTATTTTTATTTCAAAGATTTGTTATTATCATTTTTTCGAGTTAACTTACTATTAAAAAAAGAAAATAAATAAAAGATATTCTAAATTTTTTATCTCGTAACTAAATATTCAAAAAAAAAAGATTAATTCGAACAGTTAATCTTAATGAATATGGAAGACGTTCTTTATTTTTGCATACATGTCAAAACAATAATCCTTTTCAGTTACGAGCTAACTTACACTAATTTAAAATTTGAGGGTATGAGCAAAGAGAAAATAGATATATTCACAACGAATTTAAAACCAATCATAAGAAAAAGTTCTCATTCAACAAGGATCACCCTGAACTACGTCGAAATTGGTTACGGCAGCTCTTATCAACCATCGTCCCACACAGAATATGTTTGAAATAAAACATATGCGCAATCAGGAATGCAAAATGCAACAATTTATTATCATGAAGAGAGATTATCAATTTATTTTTCTTCGGATACTTCTTTATATGTCTTTCCTGCGGTAGTATATCCTAACACGGAACCTGATATAGTTCCAGCACAACCACCACCGGCTGCTCCCATTGTCGTGCCAAGAGCACCGACCGTCGCAACACCGATCAAACCTCCTGCAAATCCACCTGCTACAGCACCAGCAACAGCACCTGTCAACTGACCTGCCGCCTTGTCGTCGGTGATGAACTTTCCAATTCCACCAGATAAGGCACCAGTGGCACCACCCACCACGAAGCCCCATGCCAAAGGATTCAAAGCCATAGTATTCAGTTTACCTGTTAAGAAAATTATATATCATTTAACAGCAAACAGCAACTTCTTTTTATATCAATCGATATATATATCTATTGATTCGTAAAAAATGAATCAAAGCAATAACAGAAGAATAATTAAGAAGGCGATAAAACAAAGATGGTTGGAATACTAGATCTTATCCCTTAATATTTGTAAAAGAAGTTTTTGTCTTTTAAACAAAGATAGAGATGCATGCATTTCGACTTTACCAAGAAATAAAAGCTCTGCTTCATTTTACTTTGATCATAAACAGTGAACATACTAGTAAAGCACGATATATTCTTAGAGCTTCTAGATTTAACTATAATAGTTTGTTACTCAGTTACTTACGTGATGATTAATTTTGAAATATTTGTGATTGTCGAAAAATACTAAAAGTATATTTTTTTATTCATGTATGACCTTTTATATACTTTTTATCTGGTGCCAGAATCATAAATCGAGTTTTTTTCCAAGCGCATGAGTCACTACTGACATAAGATATCATAAGTAAGAGCGGCTGAATCTCTTAGGATGCTTTTTACCATCCATATTCTGTCGGATTTATCCTACGGCAGCCGCTTAATATTGTTGCGTATTCTTTTCTTCGATTCCTTCTTGTTTTTTTCTTTCTTATCTTAATCCATTGGGTTTTTTCCTCATGAATAATTTGTGGCATCAATACTATTTTATTATTTTCGAAAAATTCCAGCTTATGACGACTGCAATAGATATGATGTATATAAAAGACAAAACGATATTGAAAAAAATACGCTCAAAATTTCTCGACACTCGCAAAGATTTACTTTACAATTAATTACTAGGTAAAAAGTTTATTGTTTTTATTACTTAGCTGACGAATGACCGATTCCAGTTGATTTCTTTTCTTTGAGTTTGTATTGTGTTCATAAGAAGCCCCCGATCAAATTAGTTCAAGACAAAAACATACATATTATGTGTCACTTAGTTAGTGTTAACTTACTTGACCAGAATTTTCAGTTTCTATGTCAGATATTTAATCCTTAGAAACATTGTCCTAAGAATTCATATACTACTAATCAACGCGAATTTTTTTCTGAATAGATCAAACGAACAGCATGGCATGTCCATTGTTATGAGGTGGCACTGTCAGTGGTGCTGTTGGTGGAGCTGTTGGTGGTGCTATCGGTGGGGCAACAGGTGTATTGACTAAGAACAAAGAATGTGGACAGATGGTGGGTGGTGTAACTGGTGGTGTAACGGGCGCAGTTTCAGGTGGTGCTGTAGGATATGCGATAATGCCTACTCCACTAGGTGCGATTGGCGGTGGTACTTCAGGAACTATTGCTGGAACTGGTGCTGGCTATACAGCTGCTGGCGTAGTCTACGATGGTGTGAGATGGAAATAACTCCAAACTTTTAAAATCAAACCGTTTCATTTCTAAATATATCAGTTTTTTTTTGTTTCAATAAATGATTTGTTCTGTTACAAGTCTACTTATTTGGATGTGAGTGTGATTTCTATATAAGCAAAAACCAAGCCGTCATATGATGCGTTTCGAAGGGGGATATAATTCATTCATCATCAGGTATGTTGGATGTGAATACGTCCAGCATGTCATGATCTAGAACTCGACTTTGTTAAAGGGGATCTTCATCAGATAGCTTTGAATCTGTTATACTTGTTCGAAATGATTTCAAAGTAGAAACCAAAAGCAAAGTATAAGGTTCTATAGAAAATTCACAAAGGACTCGAAAGAATCAAATGTAGAATCGATAGATAAATTTCTAACGGTAGTGCATCTAGTGTACCATGATCCAGATATCATGCCGGCTAAGATATTCATCAAATGATGTAATTTGATTGAATTGTAGCTAATGTGTCTTCTATGAAACAACAAATATTGATGTTCGATTGATATCTCTTCGAGATCCAAATCTATGAGAAACAACCAAAGTCAATCCTGACCCTAACTTTTCCCTACCTTTTTGTAAAACCCTGAGAAGACTTGACTTATGTCTCCAAAATGCATTAGTTTCCACAACAAATATCAAAGAATATAACTCACAATTAAAAAAATCTGTAGTATTCAATCTAATTTACTGGTAGACAATTGGCAAACTTTGTACATTATATAGCTTCTAGTAAGGTATGAGAAATCCCAAAAGTATAAATCTTCTCTTAGCCCTTTCTTCGAGAGTACCAGTCATTTGTATCGTGTTTATCTCATTTATTTTTCTCTCACATAAATATTTCTCACGAGTTTTATTTGGTATAATATTTGTACTAGTTTTATCTATGCTAAAAGTATTCGAAATTATCCATTATTTAATATGGATGTACTTAGAGCAATATTCAGGATCAAAAATTTTACCGGCAAGGATTACATATATATTTTGATTTATACTTGTATGTCAGTGCTAAACTAATATCATATACAATATCAAGAGAAGTTAATCTTTCAAAACATAAATTCGTAAATTATTTTCTGACAATAGCTTAATTTCCTATAAAATATTGTCATGATCACATTTGTATTGTGTGACTATAGAGAGAAGAGAACAATAATGAACTATACAAATTTATTCGATGAAAAATACATTTTTCTTTTTTATTTAATTCATTGTAAAAAATAAAAGATAACTTTCGAGATCTTTTGAAACTCCTAAATTGGATACTGTGCAATGTTTATCAATTGAATCTATATTTAGAAGCATTTTTGTTCTACATATAGATTTTAACGATCCAATTTCTTTTGTTGGTTCAATAAAATTTTTGATAAATAACCATAAAATTTGTTTAATTTTTGAATCTTTATCATTAGCTGAACAATATCTTATTAATAATTTTTTATTAATTGTTTGAATATTAATTGATTTATAATAAACAGTAATAAATAATTCATAAAGTTGTCGAAGTATTAATTGACGTTGTTTTATTGTTATAGCATCATTTGATTCAACAATATAAGGCCAATCACCTAATGATTGACAAACAAGTGATTCTAAATCAACAAAAATTGTTGCATGATCTGTTTTAAGTATAATATCAGAAAATAAAATTTGTTTTTTAAAAAGTATTGTTAAAATTTTGGTTACATATGGTGCACGTGTACGACGATAAGCTTTTGTTAAATGATGTAATTTTGCACCATTGGATATGAATAAATCAAATAATAATGAAAATTTTTGTAGTGATATTTCCTTCATATATAAATTATTTTTTGAAAATAAATAACATGATAAAAATAAATCAAATGGTGTTTGATTACTTTTCGATAATTTATTTATATTTGATATTGAAATACATTTTATCATTGATGGAAGTACTTCATCAATACCCAATTCACAAGCAACATGAAAACAAGTTAATTGTCGTTTACGTGTACTTATTAAACATGGATCTATAGATGAATAATTAAGAAGAATACGTATTGCTTCGACATTTGTACGAAATATAGCATATAATAACGGGGATTGATTATCATAATCAACAGTATTTGGATTGATCTATTTAAAAAAAAAAACTCGATTTATTATTAACGGGATAAAAATTTCTTTGAATATTACTTACACCTCCTTCTTCAATTACAAAACTAATTAGATTATTTTTATGTAAAAGTATACATTCATGTAAAAGCGATATACCATAATAAGTTTGTTTAAAATCAGCACCATATTGATTTAATAATTTTAATATATCTAAATTTCCATATCGAATTACACAGAGTAATATTCGATTTGTAATACGAGCTTGAAAATCAAGTAATTGTTTAATAAAATCTAATGATTGACCACTTTCAATAGCATGAAATAATGGTGCTCGACTAGTTGCATCTTCAACATCGATTAGATAATGTTTATCTTGTTGATTAATTTCAATTAAGATATTTTTTAATAATAATAATTTATCATTATTCTCATCACGAGAATCACAACAACAATTAATAAGTCGCTGTTGGATTGTCGAAACTGCAGACATCGGAGAAAACAGAGCGCAATTGATGTTTTTCCTGTAAATATATATTATGTCCTATGACAAGAAAAGAAACAGAACGAGAAAAAAAAACCTAAAGAATTCGAGCACTCATATGACGTTGTTTTTTTTTCTTTTGTTGCATCACTATATGACCAAAAAAGGCAAAACAGATTAGAGAGAAGAGAACAGGAGAACAAAATTGATTTCTCTTTTCTTTGACTCACACTTGTCAATATGTATGAAAGAGAGAAAACATATACTTTATCCATGTATCACGTATGTATATATATATATACACATATAAACACTAGTATGATTTTCCAGAACATAATGACTCATTTTTCGATATACGTAATGCTGACATATATTTCACAGATAATAAACCTGTTAAGAAATTACATATCAATCAATATATGAAACACATGTAAACTTCAAATCAAGAGAAAGATTTCTGAATATTTAATCCATTAATTTGTAATTATAAGGATATTTTAAAAATGTATATCGTAATGTAATTGACAGTTCACTATAGGAAGACAAGTAACCGTACGCAAAATCTTTAAAAAGCATTGAATTCAACTAAGAATTGAACACAATACGACAAAAAATTAGTTGATGAATGTTAATGACAAATAATCTGATGAGCTCATTTGAACTAATCTTTTTAACTTAACTCATCAGAAGTATCTAAAACAAATGAGAGTAATATGAAATATATTTATATTAGTTTTACTTCCAATTACAAATTTTCTCTTCCGAAGTGATGATTTAAAACTCCAGTGGGCGAACACTTATTGTTCAGGCCATAGACACATTGTACAGGAAGCACAAACGCTATGAAGTCAATCCAATCTTCAAAGGTGTGGTTAATTTGTCTGTAAATTTCATTTCAAACTTGATTAAAAACTATCTTACAAAAAAAAAATCTTTGATTTCTTAACTTTCTTTATATATTTAACTGTAAGTTTTATTTTACATTCTGCATTATATTCAATCATTAAATATTTATTTATTTATTTAAATTCTCGAATGTATTCTCATTTTTATTGCTTTCTGTTCTATACACATAAAATGCGAGTTATAAATACGTTTTTTTCTCTCACAAACAACAAATACAATTTAGTCAAAATAGAGAATGTTTTATAAGCATACACACACACATACACAAATACATTAAAGTCAAAGAATATTCAAATCATAATACAAGCTATGTATAAGATGATATATATATATATATATATATCGATAATACAGACAAAAAGAAAACTAAAAGGAAAAAACAAACAAACAAACAAACAAACAAATCGAATTACTTAACGGAGAAAATCTTTTTCAAGAATATGAGGTAAAATAGAAAAATTTTTATTATTTTCAATATGTGTTGGTAATACTTTAGTTTGATGTTTTTTTTGTTCATCATTATCAATATCACGTATAGATGATAATATTAATTTATCTTCAAAATTTTCTCTATAAGTTGATAAATCCATTGAATGTATCATTGGTGTAGATATTTTTGATGATTGTGCTGAATAATATTTTTCATTATCATCATCGATTATTTGTTGATTATTTATTGTTGGTGATATGATTGGATTTTTTTGACTAGAATTTTGTGAAGAAGATGATGATGCTGATGATAAAAGAATAAGTGAATTAGGTCGAATTGGTGAATAAAATGGTTCTGATCGATAATCAATATTTATAAATTCATTTGTTTGTTTAATTGTATCATTTATTATTGGTGTTGAATT
>CAJNOL010003276.1:0-24539 GCA_905250125.1 Rotaria sordida | reverse complement strand
CCAATGCTCCAGTAGGTAACACTTACGATCCAGGATTTCAAGGTAAAACGGCTGCTTCATGGCCTGCTGGTTCATCGCAAACATTTCAAATATTTGTTTCCCAAATCCATTCACCGGAAAACCAAACTATTTATCCCACTGATGGTTGGCAAATTCGTTATCGGGATGGTACACAGCCTGGTTCAATATTTTCTCCGATTGCATTTACTTATTTAAATACATCAATATCAGGATCCATTGGTCTTGCTCCGGCCATTAGATTTCAGTTAGGTCAGACAGTTTTGGCTACAATTACTGTCCCCTTGAATACGACTACAGACGGCATATTTCAATTCTTTTGGCGTAATAATGAAGTCGGTCCAGGTGTCATGTGGTTATCGTGTGTCGATGTTACCATTACAGCTCTTGGCACCATTTCAGCTCCGACAACATATATTATTGTTCTTGCTACTCTTTTGACCGCTATTAGTGCAGTATTAAATCTATAAAATAATACTTACACATACGTCGGACAAAGATTAAAAAGTACTGAACTTTAAGTTTGACTAAATGTGCATTAATGTTAGATATAGATAACAGTTTGCGCATTAGATATCGAACAATGGATGTTACAGCCTAAAATTTCATCTTATCTTTTCTCTATTGTATAAATTATCGTTACTTCTCAATTATTCATGCACCACAAACTATTTAATTCATTGCGTTTCATGTTCTTATGAAGTTTGGACATAATTTTACGTTATGATAATTATTTTAAGCCATTTTAACTAACTTTTAACGTAATTTAACGAACTTTAAACTACTTTAATATACTTTAAGGCACTTATGCACTTGTACTTTAATGTGGGGCATGGATGTGAACGTTTGTATTCTCTGTATCCATATCTAAACTTACAGTCAAAGCAACAACCCCATAAAGATAATGTTAGCTTTACTAATTACTAGTTCGTATGAGTTTAAGCCAATAGTACTGTGAATTGCAAAAGTGATAGCATTCAGATTCCGTAAAGCATATGACAAGAACTTCGGTTGATTGAAATATTCGTGTGTTACGAGGGAAAAAAGGACGAAATAAATGCAAAAAATTTAATACAATCATCTGTAGAATAACATTTTGCCGTAAGAATTCTGCATCAATCTAGGTGTAAAAGAATCATCCATACATCTATTAATTGATACAACAATCCTATTCTCAATATATTGACACAACTAGCTACATTGTTGTTATGGCCGAAAGAAGCCGTAATGAAGTCTATTTTTTTGAAATAGCAAGAGGTAGCTTTGAAGTTGTTCTCTCAGTGATGGATTACTTTACTTTGACTCTAACTGACCAGTACCTGTCGTTGGTCGAACGTTTTCAAAGATTTCAAGCAATAGCTAGTAGGAAAACGCTTGGCATCAGACATAAGAAAAGTTTTCATAGTATTCGCATTCTTTGTTCAAACAATATTGATTTTCTCGGTTTTTGAAGTATTTGAAATATTTATCTGAAGTTAAATGAATGCTTCTTAGCACGAAGAAGTACAAGACCTAGACAGGTTCTATCATTGTCTAATGATTGCATTGTATGGATAAAAATCTGATGCCTACTTCAAATTAACCTTGCAACTAAATGGTAAAATGCCATACTCCATGTAACCATCAAAAGCATTTTGGACGCGGCTAGATGCGTTTATGTTGCAAATCTTCGGCATTCTGACGCGTTTGCGTATCGAAACATGACTGAAACGCATCTAGATGCACCGATCACTGTGTTTCTCGAACGCATTTAGAGAACATCTGTAGTTTCAGAATATTTTTTAGATTAAACGCATACAAATGCATTGTAGTTTTGATTCTAAGATGTATTGGGACGCATTCATGTCACTTTATACCTCTGGTCACGTTTAATAATTAAAAGAAGCTATCTCTCTTCCAGTGAACGCTATCTAGTTGATAGGATCCATAAAACGCGTTTTACAGGATGTTTCTGTCAATGCATCGAATTTGTCGAAACGTGTTCACATGCACTGGTTTTCGAAACGCAGTTGAATATATAGTTATATAGTCAGTTTAGTTAGTGTTGATAATTATTTTAAAAAGAAAGTTGCATCTGTACGAAAATATGTCCATGAATCTAGCGTGCTGTATCTTCATTGAAATATTGTTATGACTGGAGTAAATACTGTGTGTCATGATATTAGGTTTAAAAAATAGCAGCTGAAAGAAAAATATTACTATTTGTTCCATTTAGTTCTACGTATATGATTTTCTTTAATTTAATTGAACAAGAATAATGAGCTAAAGAATATGTCTAGGAAAGATTCTTTATCACACATATCTCAAGAAGCTGTGTATTCATGCGTAAACTTCTAAAACATCTCTGAGCGTATATAAATTGTACAACTTGACGCGTTTGAATGCATCCAAAATGCAACATTTTTGGGCATGTGAATGCGTTCAAAAACCAAAACACTTGTAAACTTGTCCACGTTGAAAACATATTTATATGTGCTTTCTGAATTTTCTACATTACGATACTGTTATAAGATAAACTCTTTTACTTTATTCTCAAAAAAAAAATCAAAAAATAACCATCGCTATGTGTCGGAATCGAACCGGATTCTAGAATTCAGACTGCATTGTTATCATTAAAATATAACCAAATTGGATTTGATCTAAAAGATTAATGATATATAGCAGTATTCGTATCATAATTGATTGCTATTTGCACATCTTTGACTGAAAATATTTTTTTGTTGCCAAAATTGTATGAATCGTTCTACATTACTTCTAAAATGCTTAGAGATGCACAGACAGTAAGTTGTAATCATACAGTTTTTGAATTCGTTTGATATATTAAATTTTTGCTTGATTAAAAGAACATATCAAGACGCAGTACATGACTGAGCCCTTTTTTTAAATTAAGCTGTGTTTTCATTATATATGCAGACACTTATATGATTAGACACCCATTTCTTGAGAGTTTTTTGTGTCATTGAACTTGTCATTCCTTTTCATCGCTAGAAAAGTAAGTATTTAAACAAACAGAATTTTGAGATGCCAAATCGGCTATTTTTTATCCTTGTTTGGCGAATATCTCTATCAAACATCATGATATCGAACTGACAATTTTATCGTAGCTTCTCCACTATATTCTGAAAAATTTCATGCAATTTGAACGCATCTGGGCTGAGATCGATTTTTGAGGGTGACTTTAAGTTTAGGTTTTTGCTTACAAAAGTGACGTGTTTCTTCTGTATTATGTAACTCTATAAAAGAGAAGAGTTGATTTTACTGTTCTTATTTTTTTGATAAATCTATAGTAGTTAGGTCATTTTATTGTTGTAAGAGTACTCTTCTTTTCTACATTAAAAAAGACTAGAAAAAATATCGTACCATGAAAAACTTATTGTTATCGTTCTTTATAAAAATAAACCGAAAACGAAAAAATGGCAAAAATATCTTGATTCGACTCGACTCGCACTTTCATGTTCATTTTGGCAAACCAAACTATGGCAGAGATACACTTCCATGCCAAGTATTGCGGCAGTACAATGAAATGCTCACCAACACCGGTACAAAGTCAACCAAGAAAGTGGCACAAGAGTACAGCAGTAATGACGATCATCGACGATGGCACTTTGTTGTTTCACACGGTTATAGTGACTGTTCCTAAGGATGCATTTATCGAAAAACGTTTCTATTTGTTTACGATCGTGACCACAAGAAAGTATCGTTAGCAGGGAGCGAAAATGAACCGAACAGGACTTGAATCAGTTTTCGAAAAAATAATGTCGAACTTGGTCGAATCAGAGCTAATGTTTTGAGATAGTTGAATGCGTCTAAGGTTAGATGAAAAATAATTGATTGAACTATTGCCAACCTGAAAAGGTATTATGTCTTTGGCGAAGATAAAATAAACTTTATTGATTGTTTTACATGTATAATTTAATATATATATATAGCAATCTTGTTTCTATCTTCATTCTTCGTAAAACATAGATAACGAAATAATTGTTATTCTAATTATCTGATCTATGTTCTAAATATGTCTGATTATACATCAGATAATTGTTAACCTATGCTATAGATATTGAAAGTTTTCTCCCATTATATTTAACTTCCTTTTCTTTGTATTGTTGGTCAATCTAAATAAATTGGCTGGTCAATTTAGTCCAAACACAAAGAATTGTTTATAGATTATAGACTAGTCTGGACTAGGACTGATAAATTCTCAAAAATGGACTAGTCATGATGTATACAGCTGAACTTGGAGACTAGTAGTCTTGACTACCATCCAAGACATTTCAGACTAGTAAGTCACTTGTTTTCAACTGGTTCTAATATCACCTAGCTGAGGAATGAGCATCGTTCTGCTATTCAGACTGTCTCAATTGACGTCAGTCTATCGCTATGTCATATTCTGCCGGTAGGGTGCCATTCAGATATCGAATACTATTGGATTGAACGTTCGAGTCCACCTTTCATTTTATTCTTTTATTATTTTTCTATATTACCGACTAGTCTGAACGAGATTAACGAAGTCTAGACATGAATGCAACACATTTCTTATAAAGATAACTAGTCATGACAGATATTGTGGACATTTTAGATTAATCATGTCGGCCGTCTTCTATTATTTTTTTTTCTTTTTGAAAATGTCACCTTTTTTTTTTTATTTCGTTCTGTTTATATGAAGAAGTAAGTCAGTTCTTCTCTCTAGATAACAAGCTTTTGTTTTATATTCACTATACCACATACATGGCTACTGACATCGTTTTGTTAGAAATATTAGGCGTCATTCTTATTTTCAATATAATTATTGCGGATGATCCATGTAAATATGAAACACCCAATAAAGGTCTAATTGATCTTTCATCTATTGGCAAGATGGATGGAACACCTGTTTGGAAAGATATTCCACCAGATAAAACCGAAAATTATGGCAAGTTATACTATACGAATTTTATTTGATTTCATTGTTGCTTCTTTTTTTTCTAGTCTATTCGTACAATCCCTGCTATCCGTTTAGTGAAAAACTCTGTACAAATGTAGCTGGCTGTCAGAGTAAGATAAATCAACATATTGCAAATTCATGTATTTAATATAATAATTAATCATCTAATTAGTTGGAAAGGATGGCAGAGTATCCTATTCGATTGGTACACAGGCAAGTATAATTTGGAAAAATACTCTTGATGATATGCCTAGTCTAGTCTATACATCGGCTGATCGCACCAAACAATTATTTGTTGATATGCTTTGTATTCAATCGGATGAGCACAAACTTGAAGTACATGGTGAAACTAAAACGAATGAATATCATATGACATTATCTACTAAATGTGCATGTTGGAATGGTTGTAAAGGTAAATGATTTTTTCGACGTTAAGTTTCAAACAAAGTCTATTGTTTTTTCGATTAGATAGTCCAAAACCAACAAAACCAAACAGTCTCACTACTGGAGCTATTTTGATTATCATATTTGTAGCTGTTGTGTTTCTCTATTTGATCACGTTTATATCGTATAATCATTTCCGTCTTCAACGATCCGGTATTGATCTTATTCCTCATCGCAAATTTTGGATTGTCCTGCCTGGCTATGTTAAAGATGGTATCATTTTTGTCTATCATCGTGTTATATGTTCTAGTCGAGGTGCGTATCAATCAGTTTGAAGAGAACAAAAGATGGATATTCTGCTTTATCGAACTGAACATAATTTTATCACCGTTTGAGAATGATGATTGTCTATTTTTCGCTTTCCACATTTGATTCATTACAATGATGAATCTTAAGTAAACATCTTTGTATTAGTATTTTTTGCGATTACACAAAAACGAGTATCATCACATCCCTCAGTTTACGCTTGAAAAATGCACACTAGACTAAAGAAAAACTTCCTTCTCTTACGACGCTTCTTTTACTCTGTAAATCAGTAGAATAAGGGTGTGAGTGTGGGTGTGGATATTAGTGTGAGTGTGTGGATGTGGATGAGTGAAGAAGATAAGGGTACACCCGCACCCACACTCGCATCTCACCCTCACCCACCCGCATCCCACACCCACATCCTCAGTTTAACAGAGATGAACCAGTCACATTTTTTATATTAGACAAGGGAGAAACGACTGACTTTTGACTTTTTTTGACTTAATTGACTTAAAAATTACTTTGATAACTTTTAAAGTCATCAAAGTTATTTGTCTTAAAACCAATATATCTTGCTATATTCGTATGTTTCTTTCAATATTGACACCCTTCAGCTTTATATACAGCGAAGACACTTTAGATATAAAACCCATAGTAAATTTCGAAGAAAAAAAATGAAAGAGGATTATCTTTGTCTAGGATTAATTCAAGTGGTTTTGATAGTGATTAATACAAAGTTGAGATTTCTCTAAAGGAGAGTTCTGCTTAATCTGATAAAAAGCTTTTGATATCTGGATTGATATAGTTCACAGACACACTTGATATTTTGTAAATATAAGTCTTTCAAGATGATTTTTGTGTAATGTATATAAACAAATATGTCACACAAAAAATCATGAATATTGTACGCATGAAAACGATTAGTAGATTGAATGATGGATAATTCAATGACGTTCGTCAACAATTAAAATTTTCATTGAAATATTTCACTTGTGAAAATAGTTACTAGATTTAACGAGAATCAATCAGTTAAGTTTCGTGAAAAATACAGAAATTCATGAAAACACGTTAATATGTTTAACGTATGAAAATGAATACCAAGTTTAACGATATTTAACATGGTAAGATTGGTTAAAAATAAAAAAACTCAAGAAATATCGTTAAACTTCTTAATGCGTGAAAATGAATGCAATGTTTAACGATATATAATGAATTAGTTATAGTTAAAACGACAATCACGTTTGAAAAATCTAATGCGTTTAAACGAGTTTTCGGAATATAACGAAAGTTCATGGAATTTTCTTCGTGAAATTTCGTTAAATATCTTTTTATTTTTACATGGGTACCAGGAGATATAAGACAAGCTTTTGGAAAGGGCATGTTCGTGTAGTTTTGCAAGATACACTAAGGTCGACTTATGCTAAAAAAATGATGACGAAGTCCCGTGAAATAACGGAGACTGAAGTTACACAAGCCAAGTATGAGTTGATATGTATCCTATATCTCATATCATCCTATATACCCTTTATCAAATGCGTGATAAAATTAGTAGGAAAATTACTATTATTAGCAAAACTAAAGTCTAGATATTTACTGGACTCAATTACCTTCGTGATCATATATAATTAGTGGGCGTTCTGTTAGCATTTTCAAATATGGCCGATTTTGCTAGGAAATCCACTTCCATCTTTTCATTTGAGCTTTCTGCTCTTTCTCTCGCACAGACTAACTGTCATAAAATAAGAAATGGTAGCTAGTAGCTTGCTAGTATATCCTATTAAACAAAGCAAAATAATTCTGTAAATAGGAGATCCTACACAAAAAATAACCAAATGTTCACACGAATTACGTGTAATGGTATGATTTCGATGCGCACTGTCTGAAATCCTAGAGAGCATTCTGGGCCTATGATAAAAGCTCACAGAAGTTTCTCATTGTAAACCTAGCGAGTTGGACTAGCTGGCTTTTTTTAAGGAATTGCACATATGGCTCTTTGTTTGATTTTTTCCTTTGTTAGAATTTGTTCGTTTTCTTTCATTATCATGATCGAATGAATTTAGGATTGATGGATGAAATATAGCCATTTCACTATACTGAAACCACTTTTATTTGTTGATTCAAAGTATTCCATGGTGTCCAATCGTTTAATTAATATGAACTATCGATTTTGAATGTGAAATCTCGCTAAAATAAGTATATCAGTTCATTCTATGGAACGCAATCATTTTTTCACCATTGTAATAACAATGTGCACAACCAGAAAATCTTAAAAAACGGAACTTCTACTCAGCAGCGGTTTCTTTTTCGAGAAGGTATCCACTAAGCAATTGATTGAGTATTTTATCTGAGATAGTTCGCATTACAGCCAGTCGGATCTAAAATTTTTAGAACCAGTCTCATAGATCTGGATCATTGAACATTAGTTTGGGTTCGAATCGTACTCTCAACACTTAATAAAATTAGTTTTTATTCGCATCTGATAGGCAATAAAAAGTTTTCAAGCCAAAAGTCAGACGGATTCGCGATCAATCCAGTCGACTGTAGATGAATCTACACAAGTATAGAAAACATGTTTTTTTGAAAGCTTTTTGCATTATTGAGTTCTACTAGATCGAAACAAAACTGTTGCTTGATCTATCCATTGCCACGTTTTATTTATAGAGTAGTAGGAAGAAAGATAGCTATAACTCGCTAAAAATGACAAGGAAAAATCCTTGTTTAATACTAGCCAATTTATATGATATTTTATTTTAATTTTTAATAGATGTGTCTTATATGATTAGATGTTCAGAAAGTGTCGACATTGATCTTTGCATTTTAAATTTTATTCCGATAGCTAAAGTTTTCATGTCAACTTCTCTGTTTTATTATTTTGTTGTCGTCAAATAACCGTCTCGATTACTGTTGTTGTGTATTTAACCTTGTCCGAGTATGAGTAATACAAAACCATCAACATGCACATGTCTGCTTAGAGGAAAAGAAAGAAAAAAAAAACAATACTAAGACATGACTTTTATTTTTTTATAATGAAATATAATAAAGCATCTTTCTCTTCGTATGGCAAATACGCTCGAAACACGGTTATATAACACACTTAAACGAAATCCTAATTCAAAAACGGTCAAAGAATTGATTGAGCAAGGTGTCGATTGTAATTTATCCCATTTTGATCCTGATACTCGCTCTATTATATTTCCTATCCAATTGGCTTCAAAAACAAATCGGCATGATACACTTTGTCTTCTTTATGAACATCGTAATAGGCCAACAAAACTACAACTCGAAAGACATTTAACATTTTATATCAATCATTATGATCAAACACAAGAAAAGAAAAATGAAATACTTTTTGATTATATTATAAGTCGTCTTCTTTATGGTCGTATTATTCAATATCCTAAAAATGTCTTCGATACTTTAATTGCTGCTCTTCACGATTATGATAATGCTACACATCGTGGAGAATGTGTGAGCAAGGGATCTTTACCAGAAATATTTCTTCAGCTTCGTATTTACACTCTCTTTCGAGTAATTATCGACATAAACATCAATTCTGATAATGATATGTTCACAATTATTGAAAACGAACTTTTACATAATTTGGAAACATTTTATTTTCTCATCGGTATATCTTCTATGCCAGTAGTAATACCTGAACGAATAATTAATGACAAATTTTCTGAAATACGTTCATCACAACGATTATTGATCAAATATTATAAATGTATTGCAAAAAATGTCATATATAAAATCGAACAACTGGAAATCAATCAAGAATATACTATTCCGACTGGATGGGAAAGTCATGCTGTTTGTGTTTCATTTCAACGTATTAGTCAAACACATATAGTTATTCGAATTGACAATCCCAGTGGTTGTCATCTACCAGATGAACATGAAATTTGTCAATCAACGATTAGTTATAATCGAATCGAACCGAAAATACTTGGCCAATTGCATGTAGATAATTTACAAAAGAATGTCGATTACTTTATTTTACTGATTGATAGTGTTAAACGAAAATTGACATGTGAAGAAGGTAGATCATTGATCTATAATCTTAATACGCAAATTCATCATCTTGAGAAAATATCAACTGAGAATATACTCAGTTTTGAAAAACAAGCTGATTGGAATTGTTTCTTCAAATGCTTTGAACCTGGTATGCGAATACGTCTTGGTAGAAAACATCAGGAAATTTATCAACATTGTCTATTATGTGAAAAAAACAATGCAAATTTACTTGCAAAACGTTGTGAAGAAGAAGATCAGCATTATCTTTACGAACTTTTTCATCAATTTGTTTCATTATCCAAAGAAGAGGATATAACTGCTATACCCATTACAGAGAAAATGCGTTTTCAAAATAAACTCAAAACAAGTTACAAACAACATTATAAACATATCATGAGCAATATTAACATAGAAATTGGTCATCTTTTAAATGATATATATATTCCTTTACGATTCGAAAATAATAATATATCAATAGAACTCAAAAATCTTTTCATCAAATCTCGTATACTCATGCTTGGTGAAGCTGGATGTGGTAAAACGACAGTTTGTCAATATATAACATATTCATGGGCTATTGGAAAATTATGGAGAAACCAATTCGAATGGATATTCTATATTAAAATACGAAATTTAATTTCTGAATTCTTTCCAAAACAACCTAATAATTATTCCTTAATTAATATTATTGAGAGAGAATGTTTTCAAGGATCTAAACTTCATAATTTAGACAAACAAAAATTAACAAATATGCTTGAAAATTCATCAAATATTCTCTGGATTCTTGACGGATGCGATGAACGAATGATTCCAAGACATTTACTTTCGATCGAAAGGGAATTATTAGAGAAACCAAATCTTCTTTTAACATCTCGACCATATGCAATACATAATTTTAAAAACGTTGCTCAAGTACAGGTTCAAAATTTTACAGATCAAGATATTGAAAAATATATATACAATTATTTTTCATTAACTCTTCGAACTAGAGGCAACAAATGTTGGTTATTTATTCGTTCTTCTGAACAATTGCTACGAACAGCACGTATTCCTGCGTGCCTTGAAATTATTTGTAATTTATGGGAGAATGGCACGGTAAGATTAGATTCTGACATGATGATGGGACAACTTTATCAAAAAATGTGTAATTATCTCTTACGACGATATCTGTTGAAATATCATCGTCTATGTAAAGCTGCTCTAGCTAGAAGAGATATTTATCAAGAACCCAAAGCCAGAGCCTTTGCTCATTTAGAATATCTCGCATTTCAAGCTACAAAATCACATCAATTTACAATCAGTGGAGAAGAAATAACCAATGTTGCAAATTCATTATTCCTCTCTGTACTTCAAATTGGTTTACTTATACCTGAAACACAAAATTCTTCTCCATTTACTAAAAAAATCTATTATTTTATTCATCGTAGTTTTCAAGAATATCTTTGTGCTTGTTATATAATCAAGACATTAGAATCATCCAATTCAAATGAGCTAAAGAGAGAAGTAATTCAATTTATAACTTATGAAAAATATAATCGTCATACACGAGAAACATTTCGTTTATTCTTCGAGTCGGAACGCTCCAATTTGTGTACCGAACAATTTTGGTCAGCTATTGACAGTGAACCACGAGATCTTATTGGTCTTCGACATTGTTCTCGTATTGCTCAATGGTTTCCTAATGGAAGCTGTATATTTCCTCGTGAAGACATACAAGAGATTAATCGAAGGACGATCGATGCGATACTAGGATGGATATCGAACCGAGATCGTCGAGCTCATGATTTTGGTAATACATACATATTCGAGTGGTTTGCTGATGCAATTAATCATTATAATTGGTTGTCAGCTTGGAGAGATGATCTTTTCATAGAATCTTCATTAGGTCGACGGTATTTCCTACCTGACTTATGGTCGATAGAGAACATCAATACTCTTAAAAAAATCTATGATACAATTCCAAAAAATGTGTATGCATTACATCGTCTTATCACGACAGGACCTACTGTAATTAGTCTCAAACGCTTGCTTCTTGACCCTAATCTATTCATTTTAAATACAGTTGATCATTCAGCTGAAACATCAGAATTTATAATAGAAGCGCAAAAACAAGCTAAAAGACGCGAAGCAGTTACTACTCTCGCAGAATTTCAAGTACTTTTACAAAATTATACATCTTTCGCCAACCTAAATCATCAATTAGCGACGATTGGTAAAGAAATATGGAAATTAGAAATAGCTCCATCTGCATTGGAAAATATCGATAAAGAAACGTTAGATCTTCTCTCACAATTATTACAACAGAATATACTCTTTTTCCGTGACTTTAAATTGCCTGTGATCCCTTTTCTCAAGCTCTATGCTAATCAAAATGACTTAGATGATGATATTCTTTGTTCATGCATCGTTTTGATTACTATGTCAAGTGATTGCCTTCTCACAGCGTCGCCTGATCAAAATAAGCTATTTCAAGTTGATGAAAAAGAAACATTTACTGATATTACACTGGATCAACAACGTTGGCTCAGACTTCTTAAAACATTCGATCATGCTCGTCATATCTATGGATATTCTACTTTTTTTGAACAAGATAATTAGACATTTATACATTTCTTTATTTTATTTTACTTTAATCGCAGAAATAGTGGAATATTCTTGCGTCATAGGGTGTGGATGTGGGTATGGTTGCGCGTGTGCATGTGGATCTGCATAGAGGTTGGTTGGAGTAGAAGTTTTCTCTTCGCCAATATCTACACTGACACGGACTCACCCAACAACACACTCACACCCACACACCCACATCCCACATCCTCGACAATAACTTTTTTTTTCTTCATGGGCAAAACAAAACATTAACTATTTATGAAAATTAATAAAAAAGAAAAGCAAAAAGATATTTGCGGATATTTCAAACGATTTAATTTTCAAAATATTGCCGATGAACTCGAAAATTTTATTAATTATTATTTTTTTCTTGATGATTAATGTCGAAATGAAAATACAATAAAACTAACCAATAAAACACTGACTTCAACTAAATAATAAATACAAAAAAAAAGAGGTGTTTTTTTAATAAATTTTATTTGACATTAGTTTTCTTACTTTTAAAAGATAATCGATCTTTTGATGATGACTTTAGTTACAAAAAAAGAATATTAATTATATGATATGAACAAAATCAATCAACTTACACTCAATGTTGAACTAATTATTGTAGAATTAATTCGATTCATTGTTGTACTGATGCTTGTCATTATATTTATTGTACTATTCATTGACAAAACTGTAGTGCTTGTAGTGATACGAGTTGTTAAAAGAGTCGAATTGATTGTATTAATAACACTTGATGTGCTTTTATTCACATTAGACAGATTAGTTGTAGTAAGTATGACACTACTATTGTTTCCAACAGTCGAACTTGTTGTGCTTGTTACTGTTGTACTAGTCACCGGCATTGTTAAACTCGTTAACTACAGAATATATAATATTTTACAATACGTACATCGATTATTTACTTTGTCCGTTGTTGTGGTTGTTGTTACTGTTATCGCTGTTATTGTTGTTGTTGTTGATGGTGGTGTCGTTGTTATTGTACTGATGGGTTCTAAGAAAAAAACAAAATAAATAAAATAAGAGTATAATGAACGTATATGTAAATTATTGATACCACAATAAAGATCAATTAGAGTTATTTCATCAATGGCAATATAAAATGGCTCTGCTTTTGAAGAACCGCGTTCGAATATAAAAAACATCTAAAGTAATTATCTAATAAGTTATTTAAAGAAAAGTCAAATTTACATTGGAAATTGAATTAAATATTTGAAAATTTTGTCTGATTTCATGCCATTTGTTAGCTACATATGATGAAACTGTGAGAATAGTTTGGTTTTGATGTGTTTGGGAATCTTCTAAGATAATTCGAATAGTTCCATTTGAATTTCCATCAGAAAAATAATAAAATAATCGTATACAATGATGACCAATTGATAAAATTGGAAGTGATTCTAATTCATAAGAACGAGATCCTATTTGGTTTTCTTCAAATTTTTCATATCCATATTCGCCTAGATTAATATAATAAAATTATAAGTATGAAAGATTTTTATTTTTGAAAATACCTTCACTACAATTTATTTTAGGACCATTTTCATGTTCAACAGGACATGTTGCTGGAAGATCAGGATCAGTTTTTAAACAGAAAAACATATCAAATGAATTAATTTTATAAGGAAAAAAGCATTTTCCTTGATCATTCGATGTAACTATAAAATAATATGAATCTGAATCCGATAAGTAATATTTTATTTCTTACGAATAGAAGTAACATCGGAAGCAGGTTGTCTTATTTGTTGACTTGTTTCATTTAATAAAACAAATGAAACTGATGGAAGACCTTTCAAACATATTTGTCCATAATCAAAATCACACGTCCATTCATTACTCAAAGAAAACATTACAAATATAACAATAAGAGAAATCATTTTTTTTTCTGTCTTCAACTGAAGTAACTCATTCAATCAATGAATCTCTATTTAAATAGAACTTGAAATCAAACCATTTTTTCATGTATTTTTTATTTTTGATAATACAATAAATAAATGTTGATTTAATATATAATAGTACTTAATACTAATATTAATCTATGATATTGTCTTCGTATATTATCTTTTCAGCAAATACACACTGCAAGATTGTTCTTTTTTCGTAAAGAATATAAAATACTTGAAGATATCTGTCGTTGAATGAAAAGCAGATTACGAATATAAAAAATATATATTTATTATGTTGATCAATGTAATCAATTAAGGATTCTTTCAGAAAAAGCCAATGTTGGTCAAATACATAGATTTTGTTATGTATAATTTGTTTATTCGAGCAAACTATCTACTCTCCAATGCACTATAGTTTATTGATCTTATGATGAGATTTAAGTATATTCCATAGGTTTTTCTGAACCCTTCTACCGAGGAAAATAAAGCTTTTTGTACAAAATTTTCACTTTACGCTTCCGTGCATCCCAGATTTCTTCGTCATTTTAAACACTAAAAAGCTCAGTTTAGGTATGCGTATGGATGTGGGTAAGTGTGGATGTGCGCGTGTGGGTATGGAGCCTTTTTCTGCTCTACACTCACACCCACTCACTTTGATTGTCATATTTTTCTGTTCTATTATAATATGCTAATGAAAAACATTCCACATTGACCAGATCAGCCGAGAAAAAGAGAAATCATCAAAACTAATTACATCGACACATTATTTTAGGGATGCAACAAATCTCGAGATAGATTTGGATTCGTTATCTGATATTTATTTTGGTTTCGATTTGTTATCTAATGTTTGGATTTTGTTTTCAAATACCCAAACAGTTTGGATTTGACAATATAATTTTTCAGTAAACTCCCGCCATAATAGAAGACCTCCATTAAGGGTATGGGTGTGGGATGGGTGCAGTTGTGATTGTGGGTGCGACTTACGACATTAAGTATATTCACACGCACCCCAAACATCGCTTCTTCGTCCAAATAGGGTGTGGGTGATAATCTTCTTTTCAAAATCGCCCACCCACACCCACACCCCACAATCACACCCAGAGCCAGACCCTCAAATTATTGAATGAAAACAAAGATTTTTTCCATGAAAACCAAATAGAATAAAAGCAAAGCAAAGCAACGCTAGTAATCTGGATTGTCAAATTTTATGCTTGAGAAAAGCAAAAGAAGACATACAACATCGAAAATTAACATTATTTAATGAGTTGAATAAGAAGCATTGTTCATATCATGGATAGTGCATTCAAGTTTAGGACGATGGATGTATGCGTTGCAACCAACACGGACAGCGCTTGACTATGAATCTATAAAGACCTAACAAATACCATACGAAAATGTGGAGACCTGCAGTCAATCCACCATACAATCCAAGCAATGTTGTGAATATGTAAACAACATTATGTTGTTCCATATAATGATATTGACATATTGACGGAGCACATATTTCAAAATATGCAGAATAATTAGCTGAAAAATTCAATAATGCTTGAGGATACTCATCTAGAATCGATCCAATTGGAGTCGTTAGTGGAAGCTCCGTTGCATTAAGATTAAATTTAGCGAATGAACTACCAAAAACTTCATTTAGTTGGTTGACACAAACATCATCATAGAAACATTCAAATGTCGACTGTAAAAGACCACTCATGATTGAACATCCAATGACAATCCCTAAATAAATGAAATATCAATGATATACAATTTATTTTTTCAACTATCATCTTTTAATCATAGACCTTTTTGAAAATTTCAACAAGTCAATGAACAATGATAAAAGCCTATGAGAAAGCTTGATTAAAGAGTTTACCTGGAAATATATGTGGATCACCGATCGAATCATAATATATAGGTATCTTTGTACAATTTGATTTACCACTTGGACAAAAACAAGTACCATTGTTTAACAAAACTGGACTGTTACGAAGAATGTAGTTTTCATGTAAACTCGAAAATTCTATTTTCCAGCTTGTCATATATTGATTATGAAATTGGTTTGCTTGAAGCATATCAGAAACCGATTTATAAGCATGGGCTGATGAGACCACATAATTCTTATTCATCGCACTTATAAACAAATTAAACCATAAATTAAATGTTTGTAAGGAAATTGCTTCAACTGATATCAAATGTCCCTGAGAATAGGCGTATATCGACCCGATTGAACTATACCTTCCTAAAATACATCGGCTATGTAGGATACGAAATTGTGATAGGATGAGGTTCCAACCGGATTCTTCCCAGAGTATGTTTGCTGGTAATGATAACATCAGGTATGACACTTCTGATACGATCTGGGAGCAGCCTTCTTCGAATGTCACTGAGTCCGTTGAAAAATTCCTACAAGGTATAACTATATTTGTACAAGGACATGATAAACTATCAGAATATTGGCTGTAAAGAAATGAAAAGTAAGTTTCATTTGGTGAATCTACGCTTATCAATATTGTCCGATGATGAAATCGTACGAAAACTGAGATAATCACGAAACATAGAATAACTAGAAAAATATAGATTCTTGTTGCTAAATGTTGATATTCCACTTCTCGTTTTCTTCGGTACACATTCATGAGATAAAGCTCATCTCGGATACGGGTAATAATCATTCTCCAACGTAAAGGAATGTCTAAAATAATTCAAGATAATTAAATAATGGAAGAAAAATATTTCTCACTTCGTGTTTGCTGATAGCACAAATGACCAATCAGATAGATAATTTTCATGAATGATGGAACTAAGAGACGAAGTAGAACAGTTAGTCCTCCAATCAGACCAATAACTAAGTTAACACGAGCAATAAGATGTAATTCCTGATCTATTGTATATGTACATATCTCTGGCTGACATTGAGCATAGTACAATGTATAATTTGCTCTATAGATCCATTGATTAACAAAAGCGATTGAGAAGAAATTAGTTAATAGGTATTTAGGCTCAAAACGGATGAGATCGTTCGGATCAAGTGCTGTTATATTACTCAAGTCGATTGGTAAATAGATATTTTCATAACCGTAAAGACGCTGATCAATCAGCATCTGAACACATGATTCATTATAAAAACATTCTAGTGTGGAAAAACCAAAATCTACAAGTTGACAACCAAGATATAGACCAGGAATAATTTGATATGGTGCGGCATTCGTTTGTGTGCATGACGATGAATAGCAATAGAATCCCAATGGTTTTAAACAAGAATAAACTTGTCCACAATCACATGGCAGATTATTATAGTTATTGGTGATATTTGGAGCATACTTTAGAATCCATGTGCTATTGATCTGTCTAGAAATCACAGAAGGATCAATAAAAGCGAATGAAATTAATCCACTCTGTTGAATACTTTGTTCCACTGGATATAATTTAGTCCAGGCTATATCGAAAATCTAGATCAAAAATACAATGATATATTTTGCTTTCAGTGAGACTAGAATAAAGTTATTTTGCTTTTCCAGAATTATCAACTTATGTTTTTCCTTCCTTCCTTCTGTAGAAGATCAATATCACCATTGATATTCTTCATATAGTAGGAAAGACTGTCGTACAGTTTAACGGAAAATTCCGATTTAGATGTTCGAAAGTGTAAGAAAACATGTTTTTAAGCTATCTATTTTTCATTGTATTCTACCTGGGTTCGAAAAGACATTTCCCAATCGTAAATTGTTCCATTGAATTCTAGTTGAGTGATAGGTTGAGGAGAGAAAAAATACTCTTCTTGAAACGAATTCACTATGCCAGACAAACTTATATTGACTATGTCACAGTATATTTTAACATAATTAAAAAACTTCAATCCATTCTTGCGAAAATCAGTCCAATAAAATAGTGGAGTAGGATCGATACTGCCATTGAGAAACTTCATTGTCCAATATTGGAACCAACGATCATCACGAACAAAACTACTTGTACAAAATGGATGAATTTGTACTTCATTGGATATGAATGTTAAACGTGGTATCAATGAATAACGACATGGACATGAAAGAATCGATAGATTCATGTCATGAAGATGTTCAAATTCATCCAGACTTGGATTTCTGACAATGATTTGTTGTGAACTAACTATTGATGTAGAATAAATGGTCAAAATACAAATACCAAGCATCATCAATATGATATAGACACGGGTAGAATAAATACCATGTTGAATATTGGTGAAAGTTGTCTTGAACAAATTCAATGTGATAACTTTTTGATAAATTAACGTAACGAAATTCCATATACGATCTTGGAAATCTATGGAAAGAAAAAGTACAAGAAGAAAAAATATATAATGAAGCAGAGATTGACTTTACTTCTTTTTGGTTCATGTCTTTCATTAGCTTCTAGCATTCGAACTCGTCGATAAGGTGAACGTAATATGAATTTGACAAACAATGGAGATGTTATACGCAATACTATGTTAAGTCCACCAAAGACACTAGCTATGATTGTGATCATGTAAATGAGAAAAAACCGTTGTAAATATGAATATGAACAGGCTTTGGGTGCACAAGTTTGGAAGTAGATGGCAAAATCAGTAGAGTTCTCCCAAGATTCAACCATTAGATTGTCAAAAAGAACACCAATAGTTGTTGTTGGACTGAATCGTGAAAAAGAGTTTGAAATATTCAGAGCTGAGACAGTGCGAAGAGCATCAGTCAACGAAATCACGATGTCTAAACATGATTGATTATAAAAGCATTCCAATGTTGATTGAAGTAATGCATTTTGTGGTACACATCCAACTTGAAATCCTGGTACAATGAATAGAGGCGATTCATCAAGTGAAAAGACTTCATTCGAAACAATAGTTTGTGATTGATTATATATGCCAGCAGGATAAACACAATCACTTGTACGATCACATCGACATGTTTCATTCGACATCAATGAAGATGGAGTTTGGTTAACTTGTTGTGGATAAATGGCAGAAAAAGTTACAGAAATATTACTATCAGGAACACTTCTCGTATAGAAATTTGTTCGTAATGCAGATATAAAATGATTTTCTTCGACAAGAGATGACACAAAATGATAGTATGAACGGAAGCTATCAAGTGTATTTTTCTGAAATTGTTCAATAGATGTGCCAATATAACTATTGATTATATCACGTGACAATGCATTTGGTGACAATATTGTTGTTGAAGAAAATCCTTTAAGAGCATCGATTACAAATTGGCGTGATGTTCGACAAAGAACAGATAAAACTTGAAATTGTGCAGAAGCCATCAAACGAAAGTCAAGAGTATAGTAATTGCTTGTATTAACATTGAATAAAGAGGAAAACCATTCTTCACTGACGAAATCACTTGAGCAAACTTGATGAAATCGGGGATTCAACGACACATATTGTGAATAAGGAATTGATGTTTGAGAACAGCGGCACACAACTGTTGTTGTGTATCTATTGACAAAATGTTCGAAATCATTGAGAGATGGTGAACGAACAGTGATTAAACGTATTTGAGGAATAATACCAGTAAATGATAGTATAGTTAAGAGAGCGATCAAAAGTGAGATAATGAAAACACGCGTAGATAAGAGCTGATCATCTAGAGTCAACTTATCATCGTCATCATATAAGTTCAGATTCCTGATGAAATGTATAAATTTATTTTTGAGTTGGACATGAGTACTAGCTTGAGTAATCATTGATCTAGAAGAATATTTGTTAACTGCACTATGCAAATCTTAAATGTGTATCGATCGATCGAAAGGTTAAATGTATAATTTCACTACTCTAATGATCTATGAATCTACAGATGAAATCAACGTTAATGAATAGTTTATTTCTTTTTACTTCTTTAGAAAAGCAACAAGTCATTAGAATTGTTGCTTTTAAAAGTTATTCATTATATATTCTTCTTTTTTTTTTTGTCTATTCTATTCTCCAAATGACTTCCTCTAAGCATTAACTTTGATGATGTATGTCTCTTTTTCTTTTTTCTTGTATAATTAGTGAAAAAAGCCTTTTTTAATATTGTTTTAGATATAACTGAAATAATGTAATAGCTCGAGAAATATCATTATTGTGAGTAATGGAGAGAGATACTCTTCTAGTTTGTGATATGCTTTCATTGTTTTAATTTCGAATATTTGTTTGAATGATACATTCTTACTCGCTTTGCAGCTGTGCTTTAACTGCTCTTAGATAATTACTTTAAATTTTTTTTTTGCTATTCAGAATGATTTTATTCGTCAAATATTTTTATGCTTCTCAAAAAGTAATTACTTTAGTTTTCTTTACTAACAAAGATGTTGTGCTATTTTTTAACAGAATCAAAAGTAGCTGATTGGATACTACTCATATTTCTATGTGAATCAATACATTTTATTTTTAGTGAAAGATAATTCTATTCTCGTGTAGTACTGATAAGTCAATGACTTGTTTTGTAACACTGTGGTCTATAAATTGTTGACGAAAAGTTCTTGTTAAATCTTTCATTTACAATACTGCTTTATTATCCTTCGTTACTCATGAATGACAAATCTTCTTTTAAACTACTGCTATCAACTAATTGAACTTTTTTCTTTCACTCGAAAAAATCAATTAATCATTGCAGCATTTTCATTTATTTTGTTACAGCTAACATAATTTTCTCGTTTTTCAATTTGTGAGAATTCATTGCTGTCCCTGATTGGGAAACAATGTATAGATTGCAGTTGAACTTTTTAAACAAAATATCAGTAAATCATGGATGCAATAATGTGAATAAAAAGAAGAGCAAAAATCAAGTATGAATGCATTTCAATTTGAAATTAAAATTTAATTCTTAGTAACAATAGGAAAGTGATTCAAAAAAAAAATAGCCTTGTTTTCTCTTTATTATTTTTTTTTTCTTTGTGCAGATATGTTTCAATAAAGTATGAACAATCTCAAATTTTTATGCGAAACAAAAGCAGTATATCACTTAATAATTTTAATTGTCCTCATTCTTTCTTCATTTCTCAAGAAATTCAGAAATAGTTATGTTCGTTTAACGCCTCGTCTAATGCTGAATCTAATAATATAATTTTGATCGTATCTTCAAGTGACGTAGTCAAAAAAGTACCTATAGAATTAAAAAAGTGGGGGAAAATGGTGATTTTCATGTAGAAAAATGCCATTTTTTTCATTATTTAATTCCCTGGATGTTCAACATCAGAAAGTGTGGCTTAACTGAAAAGTATTTTGACCACTGTTGAAAGGACATCAACTTTCAATAGGTTCATACTTTAATTTAAAAGTCTACATTATCTTACTGCTCATATGACAGAGAAAACTTAGATATTAATTTATTCTTTAGCTACACTACCACTGTAAACGATCGTTTTTTTTCTCTGATTACATATTCTTTATGTTTTGCCAAATGAAATATGATTGAAATATACAGAATTGATAAGATATCTTGGCACTTCAGAATCGTATATATAATACTTAAATGTTAATTTATCTGTAAAGTCTATTCATACTTTAGTGAGTGAGGATTGTATCGAGACTCTGGTTTCCTTGTTGACCTTGGTCGCAGAAATGGTCCCGTTATTTGTAAATATGTTTGATCTTGATCTTGTTGTCGTTTTATTTTAGTTTCATTATGAGTTCGAAACGTGAACTATGAGATGCTCGTATTGGTACCAAAGAAAACATGAAAACTACAGAGATATCATATTAAATAAACATGTAAAATACGATTTGATGCAACCTGTATCTGCTCTTTCCGACTTAAAATACCTACATGACTCTCCCACTCACTTACTCACCCTGAATAAATCTAAATAGACTTAATATAAACAAAAATAGTTACGATTTGACTCGATATATTCCATCTATTCTTCCTAGTTCCCTTGGTAATGTATAATGAATGCTCAGTATACGCAGAAAAGAAGTATGCTGGTGTTTGAAAACGGATGCGTTTTTTTGTATATGTATTACAAAGAAAAAATTGGATCTATATGAATATATCTCCCTTCTTTATACGTTAATCGGTAATGCAAGAATTATTATGCGTATAAAGTTGGAGAATCTTCGTTTAAAGATATTCTTGTCTGAATATTTCTCTTAGACATCTGCTTTTCCATTTTGAAGTTATCTAAATACGTTGCAATAACAATTCATACAAGGCGAGAAACTGTTGAAAATACATACTTCTTGATTAATCAAAACTCGCACCAATATTCAGGAGAACACCGGAGTCCCAGATCAATAAAATATATAACCATTCGTGTTGTATGAAAATTTTATTTGTGAATGGAAAATTGAAAATGAAAAATATGTGACAAAGATTTTCTTCAAAAAGGATCACTAAATAATGGTCAACTGGAGTCTACTTTGTCCAGATATTAATATTGTGTTAATAATGTATAGAAAAAATCTGTTCATTACGGAAAAGTCATTCAGAGTAGAGATAATTAAGTTTATTGAGAAGTCTTGTGCATTCATCATTCATAGACGAGATGCTCAGTGCAATGATTAGAGATTGTTGCAGTGAATTAATTTTTATTTATATAAGTCAGTAGAGAGAAATTATGTCATTATAAACTATAGAAATCTATGTATATTACACAACTAGGATAGTTCTATTAAAGGATAGATGAAGATATCTTTGTAAACAATAAGTTCGATATTCGTATAATATAATTCATCTCATCAGAATCAAGTGACTTCGATCGAACGACTTCTGTTGTTCTTACTCGTGGTCACTTTCGTCGATTGTTGAAAATAGAATGCATTATCGACACTAAACTCGCAATCAGAGTACGTGAGAGTAGATAAGAGCGTACTTGATTAGTATCGGCGGAATAAAACTGACTTCGACAAAACGAATATTTTTCATGTGTATTCATAGTTAAGACATAATTTTATACAACTAGGACTGATTTGCTTCCTGATGTACAATTACAACCGTCTGGATAATATTTTGATTACTCTTCGAAATAAAAGCATTGACGTTCTTTTAAAAAGATATTAGCATTATGTTCAGGGTGTGGATGTGGGTGTGGGTATGGGTGCGAATGTGAATGAAAGTAATTTCTTCAACCACACCCTGACTTGTTGTTCAATGTGCAATTTGATCATGGTTAATGGTGTCGAAGCAGCATCGCCGAATTTCGCCGGTCGACCAAAATACATTGGAAACGACATACGATCATTAGTGAAATTTGCAGTCATCTTTAATACTTAGTCAAGACAATCGAAATAGATCAATATGAAAAGATAGTTTTTTATTCCATGAACCAACTATGACTAGCTATGTGCTCTTGTTCTTCAACATCAAGCAGAACAATGTGCGCAGATGAAGTAAACATATTCTCACCTCTTCATGTTTTATTCGAGGTGTGGGTAAAAGAACGGAAGAACAACTGTTTTTCGACTGCTATTTGTCCACAACTCTCAAATATTACTGTGGTTGACAGATGGTTATGTCTACGTATTACTCAATGTAGTCAATATATACATATCAAACTGATTATTGATTGTGTGTTGAAAAAAAAGGTTTTTGACTTGCATAACTCCTATGAAAGACGAGGAAGAAAAGAAGGAAAATAATCCTGTTATCGTTGTAATGTTCGTTGTTTTATAGAGCAGTCGACTGAGTCATGCCTTATTTTTGTCATGAATAAATATGTGCGCAGCTCAGAGAGAAAAGAGAAAATGGAATAGAATAGACAAATCTTTATTTGAGAAATGCTTTCTAAAGTCCGAAGGCGTCAGTTGACGATACTAATTGGCTTAAGCTCATGTCTGAAACAAAGAATACATCTTACTCATTCTATAACAAAAATAAAAGAATAAAAGCACTAAGTGTCACGGGATTTAATCATACTTTTTCTAGAGAAAATCCTCTTTTTAGTGTTCACAGTCTAGCAATTGTTAATGAATATCACAAAAATCAGATGTAGATTTCCGATGAAATTACATAGAACTGAATGACTATAATCAGAAAATTATTGATTTTTACAAATAAGTTTATGTTTATATAATTGCCAATCCATAGTTTGACATTCTTTTGAACAATACCGTGCTTGTTTACATTTTCTACAAGCATGTAGTGCATTAGGTTCGCCACAACATCGACACATATTGATCACTCGTTCGGATTCACTTTGCATCAAAATCGATGAAAAATCATCTATACGAATAAATGGTTTTATGTCACTTGCACCTATTCTTAAGTATGGATTGATAATATTCATTTTACTTCCAATGGTATAGACTTTACTGGTTAGATATTCTCCTTGTTCTTTGGTAAAACCATAAATACCAATTCGTTCACAATCGAGATTTTCATCTTCAATCACAAGATGAATTGATGGAGTCCACGAATGAGTTGCGTCGATGATTGTCACCGAAAGCACATACCCGCTATAAATATGATCTCTTGTTG
>CAJNOL010003275.1:0-16141 GCA_905250125.1 Rotaria sordida | reverse complement strand
TTTTTTTTTTTTTTCTTCTTTGCTTTATTTATTTGTTAAGATTAATCAAATGAATCATTGAAAATAAAATTAAGAATCAATCACGTTTACCAAGCAAGAATGCCTGGAATATATTTTTCAATTAACGATAAATAATATGGTTCAAGTTCATCAATATTTGGTAGATCATTGTCATTTTTTGTATATAAATCAAATTTTTGAAAACATCGAACCCATTCTAACATTTGAAGATCTTTTTCATTGCATAAATACATATAGTCATTGCCTGTATGCCTAAAAGATTAATAATTTTTTTTTTTGTAATAGTTTTCAAATAAAAAAAAAAAAAAGAAAAACTCTTACCAAGGATAAAATGAATGATATCGTATGATATATAGACCTTCCTCGGGTAGTGTACATGCCGGATGATTAGTTAAAACACGATAAAGATATTCATCATGTCCCCATGACATCATACATTGATCAAGACCACAATTTGGTGTATACATACCATATTTAGTTGAATAAATTTCATGATGTAAATCAGGATTATTTTCAAATGTTGTTTTATGATAAACAATTTTATCACTAAATTGACAACCAACGGGAAATGTATCACCAACAACAGCCCATTGTGGTTCATTATTTAGGCCTAAAACTTTTCCCAAATCATGTATAAGACCTGTTAAATGAAACCAATCTTGATCTGGATATGCTTTTCGTATAGCTTCAGCTGTTTGAAATCCATGATAGATATTTGGTACATCAACATCAGGATCACTTTCATCAACAAATGTACTTAATTTTTTTATTGCTTCATAAATTGTCATACGATCATGATCAAATTTTAACCAACAATCATATTGTTTACGAACAAAATCTACACATTGATATGTATGCATCTGTTTATATGTATTATGCACTCGTTGAGCAATATAACCATCATCATTTGTTGGTTCTTCAATATATTGTCGAAAGTCAGTATTAGGATTTTCTGTTTGCAACATTTTTCTTTCGAACAATTTGTGCTCATTTTTTTTACTAGATCATAGAGTTTATATAGGAATAGAGTAACCATAAAAAATAAAGTTTTATCTTATGCAATCAATTGATAAAAATACTCGAACGTAAATAATAGATAATAAAAAAAAATGAATTGTAAAAAGAAACCTACTTTGTTTTTTTTTTCCGTTTTTGCTTATATCTTATGTTTCATACTTCTTCACTTATGTTGAGTATCTATTTGACAATGAATAATGTCATCAGAATAAATGAAGAAATTTCTTGTCAACCTTGACGAGCCAAGAATTCCAAGGAAAATAAAACTATGAATAATGATGTAACGATACAAAGGAATGAAAAAAAAAACTAACTGATCATCTTATCCTTCTGTTGTTAATGTCCTCCAACACCATTTACTTAACGAAACTCAAATTCGTTATTTCTTCCGTCTCTGTATTCACCTTTCTGTTTTCTCTCTCTCTCTCTCTCCTTCTTCTTCGTCTTCGTCTTCTTACTCGTATTCTTTTCGTATATCTTGGCCGAGGCCGGATGTACAAGCTATTTAATGCGTCATTTTCGTCGACGCTTTTTTTCTTTTTTACCTTTTTTTTTGTCGAGAGGTAAAGAATGACGCCTAATATATGTACATACTACTGTCGTTGGTAATAGCCATCATGATGATGACGATAATGTTAACGTTTTCTTACAACAACAATGTATATAAAAAAAAATATCATAAAATAGTGATAATTACCCTAATGACTACTCCTTTTTTTTATATCATGAAGAGGGAAAAACCCCGGAGTTGATATGACGTAGTAAGCATGATTTATCTTTGTACTCATTACTTCATTATATGATAATTTAACTCTTAATTAAATAGACAGAGAACAAAAGAAACAAGTAAATGTGAATTTCTGTACATATAAAATCTTCTTGTATACACTTGTCTCGCCGTTAGACAATATATGTATGTTTACATTCATATTAGAACTAGAAGAAAATGCATGCATCTATAAATGATAGACACAAATACAAAAAAACAAAAAAAAAAAAAAAAAGTCATGTTAATACTACGAAAATATCGTCTTAAGTTCAATTAATATTAGTAATTGAAATATAATGAGAAAAATAAAATAAAATGAATTTGTGTTGTTAATTGAAGCTTGATTACACATTTCTTTTGCACACATACAAAAACGTCCAATTGTAAAATTAGAACCAGTTGTATGTCGATAACAAACATCAATTTTTGATAAACGATATAGAAAATAATCAGTTAAACAACCACGTCGTACAAATGTATCATTTGTTGATGTACCATCAAAATGAAAAAATTTTACACAATAATCTGAACATTCAACTGTACGATTAGCACGATGAATTTTAAATGGATCACCACAATAGTCATCAACACGTGAATCACATTGATAACAAACAAATTTTGCCATCGTACATGTTTCTTTTGTAACAACAATAAGTAATGTTCGTAATTGATGAATAAATATCGACAAATAAATACTAGATAGCTATTATTTTAATAAATAAATATCATCATATAGAATAATTTATAGATTATACTTACAAATTTCATCGCTTATCATTCGATAACATATTTACTTGATAGAAAAAAAAAAAAACAAAATAGTAATTTCTATTTTTAAATCATAATAATAGTAATAAGAAATATAAATAAAGCATATCTTCAAAAAAAAACAAAGAAATATAAATTAGTAATATTATTCTATTTAGACAAAAAAAAAACTCGAGGGTTTGTAATAGGATGCTAAAGTTATTTCAATTTGCTATATTTAAGCAAATACACCTAATTTATCTCGGATAATCGACATATAAAAACTTGTAGTCGTTGTTTTTATTGAGAGAAAAAGAGAGAACTAGAGGCGTTGAGTATTGGTGAAACCATCATCGTCATCATTCGTGCTACTATGATTTTGGGTTAAACCACTATCTTCTGTTTTTTATTCCTGTTGTTCTTTCCTTTTTTTTTTTCTATTCGCTTCATCATCATCGACATAACAACAAATTGGGTCTAATGCTTTGCGTTCCACTCCTTCTTGTTCTTCTCTTATTCTATGTAGCTCTCTATCCATCTAGCTACATATTGTCCTAAGCATTGGTCGTAGTAATCCTATCCAGACAAAACAACTCGATAAGTATCGCCTATTCAATTTAGCACTAAACGTTAGCAATGTCAAAAAAAAAGATGAAACCTTTCAATAAAACAAGAATATATAATTTGAACAATGGGATCGATATGTCAATATGATTGTTCACTCAAGCGATGATAGTGAATAAAAAAAATTCTATACTATACTAAAATTGGCTTGCCATATTTTTCTGTTTTTCTTTCTCTTTTTGTCTCTCTTACTCTTAGTTCTTACTTGCTAACGAATAACAGAGTGAAACTTCTTCCATGGGGAAATTCTCGTTTGCAGTTGTTCTATTCATCGTTTCCATTCTTGCCATCGTTGTCGTTGTCTTTATCATCAATAAATATTAGGAATCATGAAATGAAGGAAATAATAGCATTCAATCATTGATTCATGTTATACTATTCTTTTCTTTTGTATATTTAAAATGATTTTCTTTTCCATATGGTATTGTTATCGATTAAATGAGGTCACAAGCATCTTGATTTTTGAAGTGGTTGAAAAATATACGACGTAGTTCCACTTATTCATCATATACTTAGTTAGTGATGTTGTGATTAAGTTAAAATATCAAGATAGTCATGTTCAATTTTCGTATTGGCATCATATGGTTAGCTTTTCTTCCATCATGAATGTTGTTAGACGTGTCTTTTATTGTATAAATGCGTGGTTACCATTTTCAAGAATAGTTTTTCTTCTTTTTCTTTTCTCTCTCTTCCTCATTTCCTTTTCTACTGATGACTTACCATTATATTCTATGAACAAATTACTGAAAGGGAGGTCTAGTATGCTAAACATTTTTATTCGTCATTTTCTCGCTTCACAAACATACACTTATAAATTCTCTTTCTCTCTCTCTCTCTCTCTCTCTCTCTTTGTTGCTCTCAATAGACATTTTATTATTAGCAGTCATATTAGTATTACTATTCTTGAAGTCAAGCAAAACGATATTGTATTTAGTGTAAACTCGAATATATAAGATGCAAAAAAGAAAAGAAAAGAAGACAAAAGTATCTCAGAAAGAATGCTGACGCTAATCCGTTGACGTTACCATGTTTGTATGTGTGTTTTCTTTTTGCCGATATTAATTATTTCATGACCAGATAAATAATGATATAACGATTGAAATATATATGTATATATAGTCGTACTTATGCATAGATATCATTTCCAAAGAAAAATGTCATGATGTGCCTCCCTACTTAAAATATGTTATATATATATATATATATATACAATCAAACGGATATTGAGGTCTGTTAAGCAGAACACTCAACATTCTATGCAATGCAGACACAACTAATACTTTTATATTTGCCATTTATTACCTGGCATGGCTTCCGGTATAGCTATATTATAATATTTCTGTACGACGAATGTAGACATACAGCTCACCAATCATGAAAAAAAAAAAGAAAAGAAAGAAATTCTAATAATTCTACTCCGAATGACATGAATAATATTTGTCTAAAGTCATTTCATGATATGTCAATAACGTTTTTTTTTCTCTTCTTCCTGGCATCATCTTTATTGACTATAGAACATTGTCGTACGATGTTCGATTTATTTTTTTATATACTATAAACAAATCCATCGCATACAGTATGTCAAAGGGAAAAAGAAAAAAAAAAGAAAACAACCACCACTTAACTTAACAAAAATTCACATAAACAAACGTTAATAGAAAACATTAGTATAACATAAAAAAACACTCTGTAATTCAATCATGTTTGTCCGTACAATATTTTATGTTTTCTTAGAAGCAAACTATTTATCGTTTATTTCATTTTTATTTTATATGTCTTTATTTCTGCTATTGGTACATCAAGTTTTGATGTAATAGTCAATTGATTTTGTATAGATCTTAATGATAATGATGTTTGTTCAATTGATTGTATTTGATTTGCTGGAAAAAAATGTTCTAATATTGGCTAAAAGAAAAAAAAAATCAAAAAGAAAAAATAAAATCATATTATTTTAAAATGAGATAAATAATTACTTGTTCAAAATGGAATAAATTATCATAAATTTCATCACAATCATAAGCAAATCTTCGTAATATTAATGCTAAATTTTTTGAAGAACTATGTTTGGAACTATTACGATTATCATTTAATGTACGTAAATTAACTAAATGATAATCACTTGGAAATAGATTTATTTTAGAAAATAAATTTAATTCATATTGAGGAATTTTTATTGATGTTGATTGAAATATATGCATAGGATATAGAAGTTCAATTGAATGATGATGAGCTAATAATGTTGGATAACCAGTTAATGACATTCTATCAGCAATCTAAAACAAAAACAAACAAATTTTATTTTATAAAATTACTTTTACATACTGTATGACGTGGTTCAAATAGAAGTTTAAAAGTACTAATAATTTCTCGATTATCTGTAACACCTTGTCCTACACCACGATTATCATCACGAGTTAAACGTCGATCAAGAAAAACATCGACAACACCTAAATTAAATCAATAATTAATTAAAAAAAAAAGAATTATTTTCTTTTTTAAAATAATTACCGGATTTTAAACATGCTACACCGGATGGTTGACCAGAAAGAACTGTAAATCTCATATGATCATCTTCAATATAAGCCATAGTTGGCATTGGATAAACATTACCTTGTAATGGTAATTTATGATAAGTTTTTCGTCGTATCGTCTATATTAATTAAATAGAGTACATAACAATAAAATCGAATAAAACGAGAAAAAAAAACAAATCGTTATAATTTATTTTTGTCTTCTCAGGTGAAAAAAAAATTAGACATACATTCTCGTAAGATCAGAGAAAATCATACAAAAAACAAACAGATCCTAGTCTTAGAAACTGGACAATAAATAATACGATAAGATTCTTGAAAGATCTTACTGGAACATAAGATTTCTGAGACTATGATTTCATTAGATCCTACCGTTTGATTATTTGATCTGAGTATTGATGTCAACTATCGAAATCAAATAATTAGACGAATACATACAAAAATTTAAAGTCTTTGAAACTCTTATATCAAGTCGTACGGTGAAATTCTCAAAGAACATTGAAATCTTTTAGGATAATAACTTCATGTGAAATCTTACATGTATATTTACGAGGAAACCTTCCCAGGGCTACAACGCTATTTACCTAAAGCATTATTCATAAGTACGAGATGTATAGACTAGAGAAAACTTTATATGGTCATAAGTTGTGATTTGATTGAGATGCTGAGATTTTACTATAAATTTCGTGCATGACTTCACTTTTGCAGTAGAATCAAAGTTTAGAATTTTGATATAAAACTTTGTCTATACCAAGGCTTCAATCAGACGAACCTGCTTGCAAAGTTTTAGAATGTTTGGACGCATCATCTTCAATATATGAGTGTGTTAGCGTCAAGAGGCTTTTTTTGGAAAATTTATATCTCAAAGATGATGAACTTAAAAATTCTGAAACATTGATTCTACCGCAAAAGTAAGATTCCACAGGAAAATTACAATAAAATTTTAGTATCTCAGCCAAATTGCTACTTCTGTCCATATCCTCTTTGACTTTCTTTGGTCTATGCACTCCCTACTTATGGAAAAAATTTCAATTCGAAAACTTTTTAGCACCTGGGAAGGCCCCTTCGTTAGTATAAGTTTCTCTGAACTTGCAATTTATTTAGTGGCGGAAAGTGGCTGAACCCTTCCTAGGATCTATCATTAACATTGGAAGAGTACCACACTGTCGAGCTTCAGACAAGGACTCACTATTCCCTCCCTAAAAATTCTTTCTAACTCCGTCATTAGATTTATTCTAGAAAATCACGATTATGACGAAGCAGGTGAAATCAAGTTTGAATCGCATTTCTTTTTCATATTCGTCAGAAATTGAGAAAACATAAAAAACAAATTTCAGAATCTATATAGTAAATTTTACAATATAAAAAACATATTTGGTGTTAATTTAATTAACTTGAATATAGATTTTATATACAAAGAATTTTTTAATATTCAGTCAATTCTACTCTCGACAGAGTAAGTGCAATACTTTTTCGTTATATTTTCTTCTTGCCATAAGTTTTGAATAGTCGACTAGAAAAATATGAGCGACTAAGTTTCTCATTTTTAATACTTAGCTCACTCTATTGTCTATGTTAAGTATACTTCACGTCATTAATAGTTTATAAGATCTTTTATGTTTCTATTTTAACAGGAAAAAGATTGAACTAGCTACAAAAAAACAAAGAATTATATTTTCTTTTTAAAAGAACAATATAAGTTGTCGCTTATGTTTTTCCTCGTGATGCACTTCAAAACTTGTCATAAGAATTAAATGCATTGAAATAGTTATGCATTCATTCTTTTAATAATAGAATTCAGAAAAATGACTAAAAATCTTTTTATATTCTTACCTGAAATCCATTAAGATCTGTAAAAAATTCATCACCATTTTTAATACCAGTTGTAAATCTCAAGGCTAATTCAATATCTTGATTCAAATTTAAATGAGTTGTAGCACCAAGTTCAACAATATAATCATCTGAACCTAAAACACAATATGAAATTTTTTTTTTTCTAAATTTTTATCTAATAAATATTTTCATATAGAATTTTAACCATTTATATTTGTTAATTTATATTGTAAACCATACATTTCATGTAGAATATCAAATCGACTAACTAATAAACCTCGTTGAATACGTATAAGATCATGATTAGTCATAGGAATATCTTTTCCTTCACCATCAGGTATAAATAAATATGCACCACTATTATGATCTGATTGCGTTGATGTACCATAATGAATAACATTTGTTGTAAAAGATATTTTTTCATCATGTTTTAAATGTTGAACACTAAGTAATGAACCTGTTTTTGAAAAACTTACTGAAAGAAAACGATTATTTAATTTTATTGTTTTTTTATCAATTAATTCTAATTTAAATGGTCTAAATATTATAGAAGAAAAAAAATATCAATAAACAAATTTGATTCAATCAATTAAAATATAATTATATACCCAGATGATTCCATTGTTTTATCTTTTTCATTAATATATTCAATATTACTTAATGGACATGATTGTTGAGTTGTACTAACATGAATTGTATATTCTTTTAAAGAATAAGCTTCTATATTAACAAGAATAAGGAGCTAAAAAAAAAAAAATTTAAATTATTAACAAAAGAAAAAACAGAGAATTTTAACTAGACTCCGGAATTTCGCCAATATCACTTGAGAGTACAGTGAACTTCCCCTATTCGACTGTGAATTATAAAAAAAAACCCATTAGCACAATCCCTGGAGGATTAAAATAGGAAACACTATGTAGCTGTCGTTGCTAACCCTGGTAAATTATTTTATATTATCTATTTTAGAATATATTTCTTCACCATCCTTTTTCTTAATCCTCCAAAAATGGAAATAAGAAAGTATTTCATATATTAGAACAAGATGCTATTCATAGACGGTCTTTGTTCGTATGTCAACAACGCCTGTCACGGTCTACGATGAAGGAGAGACGTTGTTAAGGATGTCCGCCATATCTATGGGAAGAATCCGAATTTCTATCACTATACTTCAACCTTTCTTCTAGAGTGTGTTTCATAAAATTCCTATCGACCACATTGATAAATGTAAGCGATGATATACATAGATAAGGTGGTGAAAAACATTTGACAACAATGAATTTTTCCTATGATGTTAAGCATTTAGCTCAAATTCAAATAGCTTTTTTAATAGTCAATGAAATTTTCTATCTAATGCATTCTATATCAAGATTTCATAGATGAACTATGATGACAAAGTTTGTAAACAGCAAGATATAGTAGTCTTCAGGTCCTAAAAGCTATTTTGTGCTATCTAAAATGGCATTATTAAAAAAAATAGCTTCTGACACTTGAAAACTACTACGTCCTTAAAAACTTTGTCATCATAGTTTATCTATGAAATCTTAGTATAGAATGGGTTAGATAGAAAATGTCATTGGCTATTAAAATCGCTATCTGAATTTGAGCTAGGTGCTCAATATTATTGAAAAAATACATTGTTTTTAAACTTTTTTTCATCACCTAATCTATTCAGACAACATTAGCTTCAATCCTAGCATGTATCCTATATTAATATTATTTCGTGACAGCTGGTGAAAATCTTATTAATGAAACTCCGGTCAGTCGTTTTAATACGAACTTCAAACATATTTTTTTCCATCATATTTGATTTTCTTCCAGTCCATTTTGGATCAATTTGACAGAAATTTATCATTTGATTATTACTTGTTATATAAACTTGATATGTATCAACAAGAATTTTAACAATTTGAATACGTCGTTGATCAGTTGGATTATAAATATAAATAACTCTATAGAAAATAATTAGAAAAAATTTCAAAAAAAAAATAACAAGAATGTTATATGAATATTATTTACTTAAGTTTTTGTTCTTGACTATTGAATGAAATTAATTTTCTTGTTGGTAATGATTCAAATGTTTTAAATTGTATATTTGATAATAATAGATCAGTATCAGGTGAAAAATCATTTTGATAAATAAGATAAGCAGCAGATTGTTCCATAACATTTTGTGATGATGTTATTGCTGTTTCAAGTCTATTGAAAAAAAAAACATATACAAAAAGAATTTGAATTAAATTTATATATACTTTAATCCATAATCATTAACAACATGATCTTTAGCTGTACCAGTAATACCATCATGATGTTGAAAAAGACCAAGATTTCGTCGTGCTTTCACTAACTTGTTATAAAGATTATCTTTTGGAAATTGACTTATTGTTTTTTGTTCAAGCATTTTCGCATGAGCCATAGAAAAAAGAATTTCACTTGCTCTACAATAAATTAAGATAATAATGATTTCCAACGATATGATGAATGCGATGAACAAGTCAAAAATTTGACACATACTTTTTGTCATTCTGTTTCAATTTCGAACCCCTCAAAAACTATATCTTGTCGGATACTCATTTTCGACATTATAGATGTATGACACAAAAATTTGAAGTTTTCCTCACAATAACAGTTTCGACTGTTGATGACAGAACTACATCAGATGCTTCCTTCCAATTTCAATGATTTTTTTTGGCTATCTGAATTGATTTCTTCGTTTAAAAAAATTTTAAGAACCAATTGATTTGAAGATTTATAAACGATTATTCATATTTACTTGTTCTCTAATAAATTTTTTGTTTTGCTTATAATTACCTTAGATAAGATTCAACAATTCGATCCATTCGTTTAAAAAATGCTCTTGATGTATAATAACCACTCCAATAATGATCAGCTCGATCAGCATATGTAAAAAAATCTCCCATATAACTTGGAAATTGTGTTTGAGATTTTTGTTGTAAAAGTTGTTCAAAATAATCACTTAATGTACCAAATTGAGCCTAATATTCTTTATCAAATATATAGAATAATCAAAAAATAAATAAAAACAAATCTTACATCAACATGCCAATCAACTTGTTGATTCATATATGTAAATAATTTATCATAATTTTCAAATTGTTTTTGTGTTTCCTCCATTGTTACATAACGAAAATCATCACCTAATTGAACAAATAATATATTGGTTCGATATAATTGAGATTTTTTTCGATATTGATCAAGTAATGTTTGAGCTCTAAGAAAAATATCATAAATAAAAAAGTTATTACGACAATTCTTGTGAGATTAAAATGTGAAACACGATGTAGCTGTTGTTACTAATCAGTTCATATATTATAAAAAAAAATATTATTGATATTCAGTCTGTGATGTTTAGATGATAATGCTTGTCATGGCGTGGGAAGGGATACAAATTTCTACCCTATATACATATATATATAATTTAACATTCCTTTTAGATCGTATTTTACAATAGAAAAACCTCGTCAGCGCAGCTTCTTTGAGGCTAACATTTGAATCACACATGTGTTCGTTAGTCTTATTAGATTAATACAAAAGAATGTTAAGTGAAAAATCTCTAGCAGACTATAGTTGTTTTCCATGGATTATCAATTGCCAGGGAAGCGATCTGCTTTATTCGAACAGAAATTTTTTTACTTTTTTTACTAGTGCTCTATTTTTTGTTTGCAGTGAATCATTGATTCAACTGACAAATAAGTTGATTGTACATGTCTATTATTATCTACAGTAGGTCTCAATGCACTATGATAAATCTCAATAAGCTCTGAAACACTGATATTCATTAATTTCCAAACTTATAACTTTTTTTTTAATATTGATCTCACTAACTGAATAATTTAGAACATTCGCAAATGTATTCTGACCATTCACATTTCGAGAAAGGCTTCGGGCTGTTCTAGAACAGTCTAAGTCTTGTTGTCAATGCTGTTTGGCGCTTTTTTTCCATTGCTAAAAAATTCTGATAAAGAAGTCTGACGCTTGTCATCGTCGATTGCTATGGAAATGTACACAGTGATCATTGATCACCTCCTCCCCCTCCCCTCGCTCCTTGTTGCAGCAACTTTCGAGAAAGAAACTAGCCTGAAGGAAAGTACCTAACAGAGAGTGAGGGTAAAAACGACACTTATAGTCGGCGATTAGCTGAGGATGAAAGCTAACTCTTCAGAACTATAGCTCCGTTTTGATACAGTTAAAATGTATGATATGCTATCAATAGATAAGTTTGGTGATTTTAAGTAAATTTCGGTAGCTCCTCTTCAAACTTACACTCACTATATTTTTTTCGTTGAAAAAGATAATGTGAGTTCCACAAACAATAATAATATTTATTTAAATTTACCGTTCTCGAATATTATCATTAGTAATTAGTACAGCATTAATTCCCCATGGACAATTAACACTTGAACCAGCTGTTCGGTGAAAATCGAATTGACAACAAATTTTTGGATCAGGACCACATGTATGTGGAATATCATAGGAATAAAATGGCATCATATGTGTGAAAATTCCTGTAGAATTATTTCGATCTAAAAAAAAAAGATATATGTATTTATAAAAAAATTTGAAACAAAGTTTTTTTTACCCCAAGTTTGTTGCCAAGTAAATTCTAATTGTTTGTCTTTAGCTAAGGATTTTTTAATATGGTAATGAACTCTAAATAGAAACAATTAAGAATTTATTTGCATACATTTTAAAATATTTACCGCTGTATAGCCATATATTGCATACCAATACTATGAAGTAAATAAGCCATAGTTGGTGAATAACCAAATGGATCATTAGCCCAGCCACTTTGTAGGGTAATATTTCCTAAAATAAAAATCACTTTAATCAAAATACAAAAGAATTTGATACAATTACAAACCTAAATTATTGTCAATAAATTGATGTCCTTCAATTAATTGATCAACCATAGCAAAATAATGTGTATTAGCTTCATCATTCATTACCTTAAAAACAAACAAAAAAACCAGTTTGTTAAAATATAGTACTTCCTAAAATTATTCGAATAGATTTATTTTCATTGTTTTCCACTATCGTCAACGCTGATAAGAATCTAAATAATAATTTATGTAGAGAATTTCGTTTCCAATAAGAATTTTCTTAGATGAAAAAGATCACTAATTTTCTAAAGATCGGATCTCTGAAAAATCGAGACTCAAATTTTTCACCTCCTAGAATTCTGTTTGAATTATCCAGAATAATAGAGCAAATAATTCTCTACAAAATGAAACATTTTCTAATTCTCTACGACCAATTTTTGACCGATATACATGAAACTTATAGAAGGTACAAAAATGATGTTTCTATGCGGAATAACAGGAAAAAACAGACTTTTGTGTCTTCCGTAAGATTGATATATCTCAGTCAAAAACCCTTGTAGAGAACTGAAAGATGCTTCAATTTATAGAGAATTGTTTACTCCATCATTCTGGACAATCTAATTAGAATTCCAAGATATGAAAAACTTGGATATCAGTTTTTTTTACAGATCCTATCTTTGAAAAACTAGCAATTCCTTTCCTCTTCGAAAATACTCGTTAGAAATAAAATTCTCCCTAAAAATTACTATTTGGATTTTTATTGACGTTGACGATAGAGAAAAAAATTGAAAATAAACGTAATCGAATCATTTTGCGAGTACTGTTCTGCACGAATACAACTTTTTGCAACTGGACTTGGACCGGAGCTAATCGATATTCGACAGATACTTTCGCAGTCACAGAACAGTTTTCAAACTTTCATTTTATATGAAAAAGTATACTATTTAGTTTCTTCCATAAACAGCACTACAAAAAAAAAGAGATCATCTCAAATTCCACAAAAAAGTAAGTGATTCAGGATTCATTTGGTATCTTTCTGCTCCTAAAATTCATGAAATTTTGCTAAGTATATGTTTTTTTATTGCTAATAACGCTAGAATGGAACGCAGTGTTGGTGCCAAACGTCATAATTATAGATACATAGATAAATACTTTTTTCATCACGATAATACATGTTCACTTTTTTAATAATTCACTTTCTTCTCCATGTATTCAGTTATTTTATCATACGATTCATTATCATCTGTAAACAAATTTTCATGAAAAACGAATTCTTTTAGTAAAACAATATCGCTTTCTACTTCTGTAACCTATTCACAAGTACAATCAATTGATCGAACCGATTTTCACTCCTATACTTTTATATAAATTAGCATTTTCAAAAAGGAAAAAAAATATTTTGAAATGTCGAGATCTCCTTCATTGTCGGGTCAAGTCCAGCTATGAGATCATACTCAGGATCTGAACCAACTCTATGAGTTTTCATCCGAGTCTATACTTCGGGCCGGACTGAGTGCTGAATACCCAGCCTGATTGCAGGACACTATTTGAAAGCTCGTGTATATGCTTGAAACTTTACTTCTAGAATTGTAAGTGACTTTTTTTCTTTCTCTTTATACTTACCCAACCACCGGTAACTATTTCAAGTTGTTTATTATTAGTTAGTTTTTTAAATAATTCTCGTTGATCGAATGATGCTTGATCCCACCATAAACTTAAATAAGACATTTCAGCCCAGACAAATTTATATTTTTTATTTGTATTAAGTATTGTTATCACATTATCAATGATATATTTTGTTGCTTTTTGAAAATATCCTTCAAATGTATGAATCCAACCTAAATAAATAAATAAAAAAAATAATAATTTGATTTAAATTTTTAAATCGTTTGTTTTTTTCCAATACCTGGATCACAATGAGAATGAGGCATAAGAATTATTTTTAATTTATTATTTGATGTCCATTGAGAAGGATCATAAGTTATATCAAATCCTTGTGTCCATACACCACCTTTTTCATCATCGAACGGTAAGGTATTATATAATTGACGAATCTTATTAAATAAACAAAAGACTTTCTAGATATTTAACAAATCAACAGCTTACTTCGAATGTAGTATTAACTGGAGAAGAATTTCGCCATATACATCGATTTATTGTATTAGAAACTTTTTCTGTTTCAATTGGTTTTGAAATTGATTTTTCTTCATGAATTTCGAAGTTTGGTGCAACAAGATGTGTTGGTGGAGGTGGTACTGGTCGTACAATTTGTTCTTTATCTTTGCCTTTCATTGATTGATCAAGATCTTGAATTGATTCTTGAAGATGATCAAGACTTTGACGAACATGTTTCTCATCTGTCACCTATTAAAAATAAACTAAATAAAAATTTTGAAATTCATTATTTAATTTTTTTTCACCTGATTTTCATTACGGTTGATACTGATCGACTGAAGCATTGAATATAGAATAAAGACCATAATGAGAAAAAAGGCTAGAAATAATAGACGAGAAAAACGTCGACGAATCATCTACAACATAGAATAGACTTGTTTTAGAAAACAATATTGAGCTTCAATGAAATGTATTAATTATATACAAAAACAAATGGATAAAATACAGTTTAAGATATGAATGAGATTCAAAATAACTCATAAAACTATTCTTTTATTTTAATCTAACAATTTTTGTTGTGGATTTAACAACTGTTGAAGTCATCTTTTGAGTGTTCCTCTCCTCGAACTCAAGTAAATATCTTATTCTCCATATATGCAATTTAACATCTACTATAAGGAATAAGTAGTTTGAAAACAATATCATGATCATGAGATCTACTTATGAATTATGAATTTCAAATATAAATATGTTCAAAGAGCATATAGAAATCAATTCTTCTAGTAATGTACCTATTAGAGTATGAAATATGTATAAAAAAATTGAAAATAACAGTTCGGAAAATTCTTTTTTTTTTTCAATTTTGTTAGTGTATTATTAGCTATAAACTTTTATCTATTTATCAAAAAATATCGGATTAACTTAACACTTAAATCTAAAAAATAGCAGAATAATATGAGAAAAAAAAAAGGAAAATTTTATTTGCTGTGTTAATATATATGTATATATTTATACATAAAGTCATATTCAACAAAAGTACACAACAAAAGAAAAAAAAAATAAATGACAATGAGACCAATGACATATTAGTATCTAACAAAGAAAATATTTTGTTAGTAAAATAGTAGAGATTCAAAAGACACAATATGTACACATACATAAATATGTTTGATATACACTCAAAACTTTGATAATAATTCACTTGAAATTATACATTCAAAAACAAAAAGAGAAAACCACGGAATTGTCAAATACTTTAAATTTTTTGAACAATAACAACAACAAGAAAAATTAATAAGACATCATAATAATTTTTATTCTTTTTTTTTTTTTGTTTTTTGTTTTTTTAAAGATAAAGTCCATTAATTAAATAATCAGCATCAGTTGAACGATTTTTAAATATTCGACCACGTTTCCATGAATCTCGACAATAGAAACCGACTAAGACAAGTAAAATAATTGTAAATATAAGACCAAGTAGAAAAAGTAAAATAACACTTGATTCACGTAAAAATGATCTTGTATGTGAATAATTCTCTGAATCAATATTATCAACTAAAAGAAAAATAAATATATATTATTTCCAGATGTTTTTCTTTTTTTGTTTTTCTGTCTAATAAATAAAGCATAATCGAAAGCAACTAACG